>CAUYPK010096468.1:0-24670 GCA_963574355.1 Loris lydekkerianus
TGTAGCAACGACTCAGCAAGGCCCGGCCTGAAACTGCCTCTACCTAGATACAGTCAATGTGGTACCATGCCACTGGCCCGACCCTGTCACTCACCTCTTCCCCCGCCTTCTTTCCCTGCCCCTTCTCCACAATAAAAAAAAAAAAAGAAAAAAAAAAAAAAAAAGAAAATAGGCAAAAGATATAAAGAGACATTTCACTGAGAAGATACACAACAAATAAGTGTATGAAACGATCTTCAATATCATTATTCTTTAAGTGAAATTAAAACCTCAATGAGATACAACTACATACCTATATTTTTATATGTAACATATAAACTAGTAACTCAACGTATTAAGAAAATGGAATGTTAGCCAGGTGCGGTGGTTTACGCCTGTAATCCCAGCACTGTGGGAGGCTGAGGAGGGAAGATTGCTTGAGCTCAGGAGTTCGAGGCTTGTCTGAGCGAGAGTGAGACCCCGACTCATGGAAAAAAAATGGAAAAACCCAGCCAGGTGCCGCAGCAAGCGCCTGTAATCCCAGTGGCTTCGGAGGCTGAGGCAGCAGGATGCCCTCAGCCCGAGTCTGAGGTTGCAGTGAGCAACGAAGCCATTGCCCTCTGCTCAGGGCATAGGGTGGGACTCTGTCTCAAAAAAAAAAAAAAAAAAGAAAAGAGAAGAAAAGAAAATGGAATGTTTATAAACATACAATATGCTATTATATAAAAGATGAGTACATGGGCCATCCTTGGGCCCCCTATTCAGTGCAGACTGTTTGCCAGATATTGTATGTGTGTTCTCATTTTACCCTGACAACCCCCTGGGGCAGTAATGTAGAAAACATATCATCAATATTTTCTGGTTAAATGGTTAAATGATTACATCATAGAGGAGTTGAATGTGCAGATGGATGGTGGTTATTTGGAATCAGTAAAGGTTAGGGCAATGTAAAATGTTTTAAGACACAGGACATTTAGAAGCATGAGGCTAAGGGAACTTATTTTAAGAGACTTATGCTCATAATACCAAACTAAAGTCATAGGGCCAGGGAAGAAAGATGCAGGAAATTCTAACATTCTAACTAATTTAACATAGTTATAAATGGGGAGCAAGAACTCCTCAAGTAGTATGCATCTTTGGGAATAGCACATAAGTTCTCAGAATGAGCATAAGATAAAGGTACTTTATTTAGAACTTTTCTAGAGGGATGGAGGGAGGGGGGTAGGGCCTTGGTGTGTCACACTTTATGGGGGCAAGACATGATTGAAAGAGGGACTTTGCCTAACAATTGCAATCAGTGTAACCTGGCTTATTGTACCCTCAATGAATCCCCAACAATAAAAAATAAATAAATAAATAAATAAATAAGAACTTTTCTGTTAACTGCTGTGTGATGTAATTATTTGCAGGGCTGTGCGTATTTCATCTCTCGGAAATCTGGCCGACCACACCTAGGAGACTGGCTATTTGTATTCAGGATAGCAGGGAATCACAGTAAACTTCCTGAAAAGGTGGGCCTCTTATGGAGCTACATGTCTACTGGCATGACCGTTTGCCTGTTATGACCCTTTTACAGGGATTTGACCTCCAGCTTCTGAGCTTTCTATTCCCTAGCTTTGCGCCAGAGGTCACCACACTTGAACTCTGGCCTCAGTGTGATCCCTGACTCCCAACTCCCAACTTAGCTTTGATTGTTCTGCACAATCTGTGGTCTCCAAGGGTTCAGACAACCTCCTCCAATAGCTCCCACCAGCTGTTGCTGCCTTTGTTCTCTTTCTTTCTTTTCATCTTGACCAATTGAAATCAACACCCCCTAACAATGGCAGGGCCCTTCCACGTTGTCCTGTGTGCTGTCTTTGATTGATTGCTAATGATTATCATTCTGAGTATCCGTTTTTCAAAATGCTAACCATGCTACTACATTCATCATCTCATTTAGCAGTCAAGAATCCCATGAGATGGATATTTTATCCCCATTTTTGAGATCAGTAAACTGAGGCTCAGCAAAATGAAAGATAATTTGTCAAGTTCACACTGCCAGAAAGGGTCAGATTTTTTTTTTTTACTTTAAATCCATTTCTCTTGCATCCTATTTATTAAAAATTCTTCATAGGACATCCCAGCCATTAGTTTGGCTACTGAAAGTACTCACTGTGACAAAGCTCTAAAGCTCTTAGATTCTTTAATAGTCTAGAAAATTCTTGTGCAACTTTTAAATCCTTTTAGTCCTACCTCCTATGTAATCACAGCTGCCCATGAGTTTATGGAGCTTTGACCAACCAGCTTCAACATGTGCAAGATGATAGTATCTCACCTCAATTGACACTCAGCTTGGAACCCATGTCACTTACGCTTGCACAGTCCAAAAGTATTGGAGATCTAGTGTCATTGAGTTCATCTTTGACCAGTGTGGATGGAAGCCAAGGAATCCCACTTTCCCTCACATCATACAGTGGACACATATGCTAAGCCTCCTCAAAAGAGCCTGCAGTGATAAAAATGGTCAACTGGAGCAGCCTTCCTTTCTCCAGGTTCCCTCCCCCTCGTTTCACTTCTCTTACACCTCATTCCCGCTTTCTGAGTTCACATTTCCCAAGTAACTACCTCTACACATGAGATTGACTCAGTCTTGGCTTCGGGAGAAACCTAGGCTAAGACTCTGTAGATCTATGAGTATGAATTAGCTAGTCCTTTTCTTTATCTGCAAATCATAGTTTTCCATGTTACATATTTGCATGATTGGATCAAGAATTAATCAAATTTATTTAGTTTCTTAACCAGCTGATTTGTCTTCAGTGATTTTATAACAACATGAGCAAACACCTCTATGAAATGTGTTACCAGTATATTTTTTGTGAAGCTTATTTGTTTTTGCAGTCACAAGGGAAATTCAGTTAACTGCCAAATTTAAGGTGGTTCAAGTTCAGTGGTTTCGAGACTGATTGTTAATGGTTCTTATGTAAACGGTTACTAAAACTTTTGTTTGATGATAAAACACCTATACTAATAAATTCCGAGCTAATCACTGACATTCCTAAACTTCCTTGCTGCTCCTTATAAGTACTATTTTTGGTAAGCTATCTAATGTCTACATGAGAATGGTTTAAGCTATTATCTTACGAACATGCTGTGCTTTCTTCAGAACGTATTCACAGGCCAGTTTAGCTCATTTGACCACTGGTTCTACGGAGTGGAAGAGACACAGTGATGTACACTTTGGAAAAACTCCCTGGTGCTACTGGTACTCGATCACCCTTTATCTTTGTATTCACACTCTGCCCACTCACACCCTGTGAGACCCCAAACCTGTGGTGCAGGGCAGACACAGGTGTAAACAATACAATGGAATAATCGACTCATTTCCATGGGGCACTGTCTTTAGAAGGTCAATAGATAAAAAAGTAAAACAAGGCAAGTGCAGTCAGTGCAGGGAACAAAACCGAAAATCTAATGCCTTTTTATCATTTCATAGAATCTTAAGAGGCCTAGAGTTAAAATTGCTTTTTACAAAATATCCTTAGCAAGTAAATTTGTTTAAGAGCAGATAAGCTCAGAGATTCTCACATATTCAAGGTGATTGGGAGCTAGAGAATTGATGGTTGTAGTTTACTCTGAATGTCAGACAATGGAAGTATGGAAATATAGATTCTATAGGTTATATACTATGGCTGAGATATTGTTTTTAGTTTTCTTTTACTTTGAAAGACTGTCATCTACACTATATAAATTCAATATGACAGTCATCACAGAGCTACATTATTTGACCAAATAGCTTCAAGGTTAGTGGCATTAAAATTAGTTCCATCTTTGAAAGATAGGATTCCATTTGCTGCCGGTTGTTCCTTGTTGCAGGTACAAAATTTAGTATCAGTGTTCAAACAGGGGTTAAGTCAGTAAACATCAACCTTCAAGACTTTCTTTAATCCAGTGAGAGTCTATCTTAGTTAATGGTGAAAGGTGTGGGTCCAGTTTCAGCTCCCTAATAAAGCTCCACTGTCATACTTTAAAGATCTTGAAAAAATAATACTTTGTTTTATATGGGATCAGAAAAAACCTCGAATAGCCAAGACATTACTCAGAAATAAAAACAAAGTGGAATCACACTACCAGACTCAGACTATACTATAAATCGATAGTGATCAAACAGCATGGTACTGGCACAGAAACAGAGAGGTAGATGTATGGAACAGAATAGAGAACCAAGAGATGAATCCAGCTACTTACCGTTATTTGATCTTTGACAAGCCAATTAAAAACATTCAGTGGGGAAAAGATTCCCAATTTAACAAATGGTGCTGGGTGAACTGGCATTTATTGTTTTTTGATTTTTGAATAATGTCATTCTGATAGGGTGAACATGGTATCCACTGCAGTTTTAATTTTCATTTCCCTAATGATTACTGATGTTGAGTATTTTCTTTTTCATGTTTGTTGGATACTTGTACATCTTCTTTTAAAAAATCCTTTATGTCTTTTTCCCGATTTTTAATGGGATTGTTTGTTTTTTTCTTGCTGATTTGTTCAAGTTCTTTATAGATTTTGGATATTAGTCCTCTGTCAGATTTATAGTTAGTGAATATTTTCTCCCATTCTGTAGGTTATCTACTCACTCTACTGCTTATTCCTTGGCTATGCAGAAGGATTTTAATTTAGTAAAAGTCCCATTATTTATTTTTGTTGCAGCTGTATTTGCCTTAGGGGTCTTAGTCATAAATTATTTGCCTAGGCTGATGTCTAGAAGAGTATTTTCTATATTTTCTTGTAGAATTGTTGTGATTTCATGCCTTACATTTAACTCTTCTATCCATCTTGAACGAATTTTTGTGTGTCGTGAGAGTTAGGGGTCCTGTTTCATTCTTCTGCATGTGATTGCCCAATTTTCACAACACTATTTATTGAATAGTTTTCTTTCCCCAGTATATTTTGTTATCTGTCTTATTGAAATTCAGTCTTTCATAGATGTACACATCCTGAGAATTAAGTTCTCAAACTTGCCACCATGTGTTTATGTTGGTAGCACTGTACAGACGACTCAGTAGGTTTCATAACCTTGGTGTCAGTGTTCAAAGCTGTGTTCATGTTGATGTGTGGAGGAGTCTAGCTGAGAAGCATTCATTATTGTTGCTACATGTTTTTGTGTGCTGTGACAAGAATGTTAGAGCTTGAATTATACCAATGAACAATTATTAAATTTCCTGATTAACTTGGCAAGAGTGGAAGTTAACTTGGGGACATGTTAGTCCAAGTTTATGAGGATAAGGCCAAGAAAAAAATGGCAGTATACCAATAGATTAAATGTTTTTCTGAGGAGAGAGAAAGTGTCACTGATGAAGAAGGGTCAGATTGGCAGTAATGACCAGAACTGATGAAAACATTGCAAAAATTCATCAGATTGTGTGTCAAAATCATTGGCTAACAATGAGTAACATAGCTGACCCAGTAAACATCAATAGAGAAACAAGAAAATCTTAACTGAAAATCTTGGCAGGAGAAAGGTGTGTGCAAAAATGGTCCCAAAGGAAATCACTGATGAACAAAAGCAAAGAAGAATCAAAGTTTTTCAAGATATTTTTGAGAGGTAAGGCAATATTTTATGCTGTGTTACCATTGGTGATGACACATGTGTGTACCAATGTGACCCTGAAACAAAGCGTCAAAGTATACTATGCAAGTCAGCCAATTCTTCATGACCAAAATAGTTCCTTCAGTCCAAACCAAAAGTCCAAATCAAGAATCCAAATGATGTTGCTAACCTTCATTTGATATTGGAAGGGTTTCAACATTTATATCAACTGGACAAACAGTTAACTAAATTTACTGTTTGAAAGTGTTGAAAAGGCTGTATGAAAAAGCTAAACAAAAATAACTTGAAATTTTTTCCAACAATTCATAGCCCTTACATCATGACAATGTACTAGCTCATATGGCCCTGTGAGAGAGTTTGTAGCTAGTAAACAAATAACTATATTGGAACACTCTCCCTATGCACTTGATGTGGCCCCAATGACTTTCTTTTTTATCCAAAGAAAAGGGAAATAGTAAAAGGAAGACATTTTGATGACATTCAGGACATCAAGGGTAAATATCAATAAAACAACAGCTCTGATGGCCATTCCAGAAAAAGAGTTCCAAAATTGTTTTGAAGCATGAACTAGGCTCCGCAGTCAGTGCATAGTTTCCAAAAGGTAGTACTTTGAAGGTGATCACAGTAATATTCAGCAATGAGGTATGTAGCACTTGTTCTAGGATGAGTCCATAGACTTTTCAGACTTTATATTGTGCTGTTACATGTATAAGGAACTTTTGAGTGAATTTTTTAGAGCAAGTCTAGCAGTGACAAGTTCTCTTGATGTTTGCTTATCTGGAAATGTCTTTATATCTTCATGATTTCTGAAATTTAGTTTTTCTGTATACAAAATTCCTGACTGGCAGTTGTTCTTTTTAAGGTTAACAATTGGGTCCCAAATTCTTCTTGCTTGTAAGGTCTCCACTATTACCAATGGTAGGTTTTCCTTTGTAGATTATTAGTTTTTATTTTCATCTTGCAGCTTGTAGAATTTTTTCCATTTTTACTTTGGCCAGGTTGATGACTAGGTCATGGACTTGTCCTATTTGCTATGAATCTCCCTGTTGTTTCATGACCACTTTGTATCTGGATATATGAACTTCTGGCAATATCAAGGAATTTCTCCTTCATAATTTCTTCAAAAAGGTTTTGGTTTTCCATGCTTTTTGCTTTTTCCTCCTCTCTCTCTAAGATACCTATTATTCCTATATTAGCTTCACATAGTTCCATATTTTTCTGAGTGTTCATTCTCCTTTATTCTTGTTCTCTGCATTTTTGTCAGGCTTAGTTTGAAAGCCTTGTCTTCAACTCTAAGGTTGTTTTCTCTGGCTGGTCTAGTTTGTTGTTGGAGCTTTCTGCAGTATTTTTAATTCCTGAATGGCTCTTTTTTTAAAGTTCTGTTATATCCTTTCTGTGCTGTCTATCTGTTTTGAAATTTGTTCATATTTTTCACTCATGTCCTACTATATATATTTGGGGTTTTGCGTTAGTTTTCAATTTTCTATTCAATTGCATTCATCTTGTTTGCTGATCATATTCTGAATTCCACTTCTGACATTCTGACAATTTCCTCTGGATTTGAGTTCATTGCTTTGGATCTATTGTGATCCTTTGAGGGTTTTAAACTAGCTTGTTTTTTCATGTTTACAGAATTTTTACTGGTTTCTTCTCATGTGAAACCTCTTCTCTCAGCTCAGGGAGATAGGTTTGTGGTGAACCTGTTCTCTCTTGTTGGGAACTCTCCTACTGAGTGAGAAGGAGGAGAGTTCTTTAGGTAGCACTTTTGCATTCTACTCCAGAGGACTGACCTGGCCAGAATGGGGCAGATGCACTGAGAGCTATGGTTCAGCCATTTTCCTGTGTTGTCACATTTCCTTGTGGTTGTCACAGTCCATTCCAGTTCCTGAAGATACTTGTTTGGACTGGTGGGTTGGTTCCCAGGCTGCAGTTGGAAGCTTTGGCAAGGTGCTGAGCACGTTTCTCTCCACAGAGATGTGTGGCGTGATCTCAGCCAGCACCTGAGTGGAGCATGAGGCCTTGGCAGGTGCCAGGACTCATCATGGGACTGTAGCCAGTGGTAGGGTGGGTCACAGGACTTTCTTGTGATCCTAGACAGGTTGAGAGGTTTTTGCAGTTTCTGGGAAGGTCACAGAACTATGGCTGCCAACTGGGTGGCTTTTCACATCACAGTGGTTGGGCCATTCAAGCCTAGCTGGGCTGGGAAGATGTGCAGTATCTCACAAGAGAGTTATGGTGGCTGGAACTCTCCTTCTGCTGAGATCTCTCTGTGCCAAGTGCTGTGGTGCTGCTCAAGTGGCAGTGGCAGTGCTGTGGAGATGCAAGTCAGTGGCAGCAGATGCTAGGAGCTTGTGGGTGCCTCCCCTGCCTAGATGCAATCCTATCTGACCCAGTGGATCACCCTGCTTCTCTCTTCCTGATTTTGAGTGCTTTTGGTAGCTTCCATGATGAATCACAATGCTCTCTCCAAGATGGTCCCTCCTCAGGTAAACATCTACCCACAACCTTTGATCCTCTCCTTGAGAGCAGGGAGTGAAGGCTGCTTCTAGGTCATCCTTTGGGCTTCAGTTGGTGTTTATGTGCTACAGAGGATATAAATAAAAAACTGAGCAATACATTTTGCAAGTTTATTTTCAGAAAGAAATGATATTTATGTAAATTCATAGTATGCTTTGCTTGTAGGATTTGTAAACAGACTCAGGAGGCAATGCCAAAGAAATTTGAACCTGTTTTGACAGGGCACCAGTTTCCTATTAGGATGTCGGTATGTGAGGTGGCCATATAGAAAGAAGGGCAATGCTCATTTTTAAGTACTTCTATGTTAATTAAGAAAATACTTTCAGTGTTTTACAATCACACATCATATAGGGTATTGTGTTATATGATCAAATTTAAGAAAATTTTGAGTCTATATTCTGAAAGTGAGAAATCATGTGGGTGTATTCATCATTACTGGGCAGAGGTGATTATGCTACAGATGGGGATCCACATTTCAATTAGTGGCCTTAATTAGTAAATGTACTTAAATTTTAAATATAAAAATAAGCTATACAAATAATGAGTCAACTCTATAAACACACAATTTATACAAATAGAATTGCATTAAATGTTGAGTCAGACTTGGCTCTTGTATTAATCCAACTTGTATTACATTTTTTTAATTGCTGTTCCAATAAATTGTTACAAAATTAGTTGGTTAAACTACAACATATTTATCCCATAGTTATGACGGATATCCATAGCTCTCACTGGATATAGATTCATCCAGCTATACTCAAGAGTCTCTAAACATAAATATTTCCTGGCTGTTTTTGGTTCCTAGAGCCTGTGACTTTCCTTGGCACATGGACCTCTTTTTCCCTGTTCACTTTTCCTCTGATTCCCTCTCCGGCCTCCCTATTCCACTTCTGAGGACCTTTCCAGTGAGCTTGGGCCCATGAGGATAGTCCAGGATATTCTATTTATTTTGAGTTCAGCTTATTAGTAACATTCATTGCCTCTGCACCTTAATTCCCCTTTGCCATACAGCTTAACATTTTCACAGGTTCTGCGATTAGACACTTTGGGAAGCCATTATTGTGCCCTCCACATAGCAAGATGATACCAAGAGCAAAATGTTTTACTTTATTTTCCAAATACATCAGAACACCACCCTTATCACCTCCACCACTGCTGCCCTGTGGTTCATTGTCATCATCTCCTGTCTGAAGTTTTATGTCACTCTTCTAATTGGTCTCACTGTTGCACACTTGCCTCTACAGACTTTTCTTCATACACCAGCTTCGTTAGTCTCTTAAAAAGGCAGTCATGTTTTCACCCCTTTCTTACTCAGAACTCTCCTAATTGTCCTCCAGACCATCCATAGTCTGGCCAAGGCTCTCTCTGACCTCATCTCTTTATGCAATCTTCTCCAAATATCCTGGCCTCTTGATTTTGTGCCAAAAGGTGAAGTGTGTTTCCATTCTGAGCCTTTTCACCTATTACTCCCTCTACTTGGAATGCTTTTATTCAATCATCTGTATGGTTCACTCCTCTAAAGTGCCAACTAATGACAGATACTTTCTCTGGGCATCCTTATCCAGAATAGTGCCCTTGTTTAGTCCCGAACTCCCTCCCCCTTGGCATTTATAAATATCTGACATAATATATTTTGTCTCTCTCCTTCCAACAGAACATCAGTTCCACTAGGACAAAGAATTTTGTCTACTCTATCTTCAGCATCAGGAAGAGTGTCTGGCACAAAGCATATCTTTGGTAATATTTGTTGAATGAATAGAATTATTGCAGTGAAGAAATTCATCTCATGGAAACTTCCCTCTGTGCTTCACCTTGAATATTTTTGAAAAATTTCAAACTAGTAACTTTCAGATATGTCTTTGCTCTTGTTAGTTTAGAATTTTTCTTATTCATCTGTTAACATTTTGTCCAGTCATCAAGGACCCAGTCATCTTGATCTGTTCTCTAGGTCATGTATGCCACAGTCCATATTCTTCATTCATTGATGGAAAAAATGTCTGGCAGATAAGTCTGAATTCATGTATAGAAATGTTCTACTGTGTTTGGATTCTATTCCAGTCTAGCTAATCCTGACGTATTTACCATCACTGACCTGAGTGCTGAACCAAAGTAGATTGTTCTCTTGATTATAAATGTATTTTATTTTTTCTCCTTTGCTATAAGATCATTTTGTCTGATTTAATTTGAGATTACTAATAACAGAGAGCCTGACTATATACAAAAATCATATTTAAAATCTATTACCTTCTCACATAATTAAAATAATAAATTTGAAAGAAACCTAGGGATCAAAATTCTAATTTTTCTCAGAACACATCTAATGTGCTAAGCCTTCTGAGAACATATTAATAATCTATAAGGTAGTTATACATATTTTAAGCTAAAGTATGTCAAAAAGCTATACCTCTATAGGTAATAAGCTCTTTACAAAAACAATTTCATGAATGTTTTATATTTATTTGGAATAACAAAAAAAATTGTCACTTTGAAAGGTTATACCTAAGCAACTTGTCATGACCGCATAAATGATCACGCGAGATGGAGATTTATGGTCCTCCTTTTCTATTGCACTCTCCTCTTCCCCTAATTTCTTATTAATAGGTGGAGGAGGCCACAGGTGAGAAGGCACAGGGTCAGTAGGCTCATAGCCTCTCAGAGATTTTGTTTTCTTTTTATTGTTTTCCTCTGAGTGAGTTTTATGCACTATAACATTCCCTTCTTCATCAGTTTCTAACTGAAGAGGTTGCAATGCTAAAGTGTTGTCCTAATCTTTCTTATGTCATTTTATTTTACAAAAACAAAAAAAAAGCATAAGGCTTCAGAGTAGATCTATGAGCTTTGACTCGGTGTATCAGTTTTTATATTAGTCATACATATTTTTTCTCTTTTTCATCAGAACCACCTGCTATTTCTTATTTCAACCTTCTGCTGTGATTGCATAGAGGTACATACATGGAAGTCCTTTGAGTTGTTTCCTTTTTTTCTGAGAAAAGTTGAAGGCAATTACAATGTGTGTTAAATCTCTGTGTTGTGGAGAGCCTTATTTTTCAGTCATAGTGACATAGACAATTAAAAAAAAATTACCTGAGAATGAAGTACTCTTGAAAAAGAACCTGAGGGCTCCCAGCCAGTAATAATTTCTTAAGGAAATATGCATATGAACAAACAGTGGGCAGCTGTGACATCCTCATTAAGAACATCCCTGTTCCTACAGTTTTCGCCATCGAACTCACTGGTGGTTTCCAGGTGTTGTTTGTTTGTTTGTTTTCTTATTAAATCATAGCTGTGTACATTAATGCAATTATGGGGTACAGTGTGCTGGTTTTATATATAATTTGAAATACTTTCATCAAATTGGATAACATAGCCGTCACCTCATTTTCTTAGTTATTGTGTTAAGACATTTATATTCTACACTTAGTAGATTTAACATGAACCCCTGTAAAATGTACCATAGGTGTCCAGGTGTTCTTTGTAATAGAAAATGTTACAAAGAAGCCCTCCAGAATTCTTTATGATACTAAATGGATTTATGTAATGCAGTTTTTGGTAACACGGACAGCCAAGTTTTATAGGCTTCACAGTCAGATCATGTAGACTCCTATTTGTTAGAATAGAGTGAGAATACTTATTTCAATAAGTATTCTTGTGTGATGTCAGTGCTATTATTCATGCTGGCTCATATCACTCTGTGCTTTTTGATATAAGAGAAGTATTGAACAATTTTTCCTATAGTTTTCCCTCTTCATTGTCACAGGCGGTGGGAACTACTACAATAGATGTGTCACTATTTATTCCCCTCCAGAGCACAGGTCCTCCTCAGTTCATCCTTTACCTTCTCCAATCTTCTCTTTTCTACTTAATAAACTGACAATGCTGCCTCATTTCTTATTCTTTGATGCATAAACGCCAGACACAGAACTCTGAAGAACATAACCAATAGTGTCTACAAACTAAAATAAATTTGGTAGCATGAGTTTAAGAGATACTGGAGTCAGCCAGGTTCAGTGCCTCACGTAATCCCAGCACTCTGGGAGGTGGAGGCAGGTGGATTGCTTAAGATCAGGAGTTCAAGATCGCCCTAAGCAAGACTGAGACCCTGTCTCTACTAAAAATAGAAAAACTAGCTGGGCGTTGTGGGGGTGCCTATAGTCTCAGATACTCGGGGATCTGAGGCAAGAGGATCATTTTAGCCCATGAGTTTGACGTTGCTGTGAGGTGTGATGCCATGGCACTTTACCCAGAGAAACAGAGTGAGGCTCTGTCGCAAAAAAAAAAAAAGGAATTAGTGGGTTCAAATCTCAGCCCTACCTCTCTTTAACTGGTGAAGCTTTTAAGCATCTTCATGTGAAAGTAACATTAGTAACGCTAAACTGAAGGAGAGTCCAGAAAAGAAACACCTTGGTAAAAAAGAGAATGGGGAAGGGATTGGTCTCTAGTTAAAAAAGCACGAGAGCACTTACATCGTTGCTTGGCAGTCTCCACACCTGTGGTGTAAATAACCACGGGGTCACTTCTGTAAACAGCCATGGGAGGAGTTAGTCGAGGCTCCTAAGACTGACTGCTGCACCTTTGATGCGCTCCAGCACCTCTCGCCTGACTGGGACAACTGGCTCCTCCTGGTGGGGAGCCTTCCCTGACTGAGACAGGGGCTCCCCGGCACCTATGGAGAGCCACCCCCTGAGTGAGCTTGTACAGCAGTCGGCATCCTGGCAGTTGCATGGGCCGGGGCCAGCGACCTAGCGTCAGGGCTCCAACCCTCAACTCTATTACCAGCTTCTTGAACTCCAGGTGGGAAGACACAACCCCCAGTATTAGTCTTACAGCTCCTTTGTCTCCCTACTCCTTTGCCTTCACATATGGGAGCTGCTGTCCAAGATAAACCTTTCCACGGTGTCTTTGCTCTGCCCACCCACATAAGAAAGATACTTCTAGAATCCTTAACCCTTGGACATTTGCGTAATTCTCTTTCTTTTCATCCTGAGTTTCTATCACAAGTATCTCTGCCAGTCAACACTAAGTGGTGAGCTTTAAGGGTCAGAAGACCAGAAAACCTATGCACTCAACCTGGAAACCCCTAACTTTTCTTAATAAGTAACTTAAGAGTATTTATTATAGAGATTAGATAAAATAATGGCTTTGAAAACAGCCGGTCAATAGTTAAGGTCTTTATAGGGGGAAATTATTATGATGAGACTAGTTAGTTGCATGGGCTTAACTCAATGAGGGTGACAAGGAGGAAACACTTCATTTTGCCAAATACTGTCTTCCAACAGGTTTGGCCCTTCTCCCCTGTCTGCTCCTGTATAATATGTCAGGTGAGGACATACCTTTTTCAAATGCATCAGGAATGTTAGAATAGGCGGAAAAGAATCCCAGTGAAATATTAAACCATAACATCAACCTGTTGTACAATTCACAGCCCCAATCCCAGCTCTGCAGCCCGACAGCTGGTAAAGATGTGCTTTACTGCTCTTCTCACCCCACCCTTTCCACCCACTTTGGTCCTTCTGGTTGCTAGGCAGCTATTGGGTCAAGACCCTAATATGATACTCATACTGAATTTAATTGACTATGTTTTAAAATTAAATTGAGTAGCATAACTTCACATAGTATCTTATAGAAAATATTTTAAAATTTCATCTCATACAAGAAGGATAAGCAATATTTGGTGAAATTTTGATTCTGATCCTTTTTTTCTTTAGGCAAAGTCTTAGTCTATCATCCTAGGGAGAGCGTTGTTGCTTCATAGCTCATAGCAACCTCAGACTCCTGGGCCTCTGAGTCCTCAGCCTCTGAGTAGCTGGGACTACAGGTGCCCACCATTGCACAGGCTAGTTTTTCTATTTTTAGGAGAGGTGAGGTCTTGCTCAGTCTGGTCTTGAACTCATGATCTCAAGCAATCCACCCATGTTATCCTCCGAGAGAGCTAGGATTACAGGTGTGAGCCACAGAATTTTGATTCTTTTTCTATCATCAAAATTTCACACACACACTGACAGAGAGACAGAGAGAGAATTTGTGTGTGGGAATGTGTGTACCAAACTGCTACATAAAGTTTATTTTATTCCATAGGTTATGTTCAAAATTTTTCCCAAGCTATTGGATTATTGGTGCTGGACATTAATACCTTTCATCACACATAGAGCTTCGTTTCTCCCGGGATGACTTGTGTGAAACACTCCATGTCGTGTTTTTTGGATGTGTTCTCTGCTGGACCTATGACTTCCTTGCTCTTGCTTCCCAGGGGTGCCCCTCTAGCCATCTCACCTTCACAGGCAGACCTCACCAGCAGAGTCCTTTATAATTGTATGGGGCCAACGGGACACATTCACTCTTGCCTGCCATCCACAGGATGCAACCTTCCACCTTCAGATTTCCCGAGATGGAAACTTGGGTCTATACTCTTTGGCCCCGGAGTTCCAAGAGACTCAAGTTATGCTTTAAGAGGAATTCTCTCACACTCTATCCTAGCACTAGGAAGGTCTGTGAGGCTCTGAAACTCCGTAATCATCCAGCTGGAGTGTGACATCACAGTCTTTCCTGCTGACTGTCAAATGAGTTTATCCTTCTCATGGTGGGGGATCGGAGGGTGTGGGGCTGGACAGGGATGGGAAGAGGGGGATAGCGATCTGCAGATCTGCAACAGAGGGGCAAAAAACAGAGACCAGAGGAGAGAGTATTCTGGCGGCTGCACGCCCAGCCTCGCTGTATCTTGCTTATTTAAGCTTTTCCTGAATTCTATAAATTATTAGTTTGTGTTGGATTTTGGATTTCTAGATTAATACACATGAGATTTCCCCTTGCCCCTCAACACTCAGCTGGTGCCCTGGTGCCAGTGGTAACCAGAATGATTTCAGTAAGTCAAGTTGCTCTTGTGACTCAATCCCTCCAATTTCTGCTACGAAATGCATGCTGTTCTCATCAACCAGTGGTCTCCGTGTGCCTGTGCACATCTGTTTCTGGGGAAATGCTGTGGGCAGCGATGGACCTAATGTTTGTCTGGGACAGATTATTATCTAGGACTTGTTATTTGCATCTGACCTCAGATGTAACTTTCAGCAGGATTTGCAGTCCTTGGCTCCAACCTAGAACAAATTATTCAGTTCACATTGGTGAATGGTGAATTGGCAAATACGAATTAAAAATAAGGAGCTTAATTCTCTCTGTTGAAATTAAGTGAAGCCATTGCTCTCCGCTCTCTTTTCTTAGAGCATTTACTTTAGAAAGGTTGTTGTAAGACCTTTCCCCATTTCTATGAAACACACATAAATTTTTTTAATAGCTAAATAAGACTTTAGCAGTTTTTCAACCCAGAAATATTTTTCTTAAGGACCTGGGGACAATCTCTTTGAAATGTAAACGCCCAGGGCAATGATGGGTGTAAGATAGCTTGCAGTCTCTGTGCAGCTTACCCTGTAGGCTCTTTGCTCCAAGTTGCAAAACTACCTTCTGTCATAAATAGGAGACTTTCATTTCTCCTTTATATAAAGTCAATTAATTAACAAAGATAGTCCCCAATTAGCAAGTAAATTTAGGATGACCTATGTGTAATAAATACGTGCATATGTCTGTTTAGTCCTCTTACTGGGGGAGGACTAATTATTGTTTATCTTGAGAACATGTCTATAATGGGCTGCGTTTGCTTAGCCGTATAAAAGGGTATTATATCTCCTTTCTTGGCAATCTCACAGTGATGTCCATGTATTCTGGTATAATGCTTATTCAATAACAAATTTGTTTTCTTTCTCTACTGTCTTCGTAGAGAGATTTTTCTGGGTTAGGAGATTTTGTTTTTAATTACATTTCCTCAACAATGGACTTGGGCAATTACTTTTTAAAAACGTTACAAGTATGTTTTTAGGGACCCTGAATTAATACTTTGTGTCTTGTATAGGGCTGGATGAGTCTCTCCATTTCCCAGCTCCAACTCGTGACATTCACTTGTTAAGCACCCACGTAACTCTATCACAGAGCAGAAGTTAGGCTCTTATACTTCATAAGATTTGAGGGACAACAGTGGGCAAGATGAGCAGTACTTCTCTCATAAATATGCTCACCAGTAACCAACTCCAAATCTCATGAGGCAGGAGAGTAAAATAAGAGCAACGGACTCCAACCAGCCAGTCTGGCAGGGCTCTTTCTAGCTTCTCCACTTACGGTGTTACTCACCCTCAGTGAACCGGCTGTACCCACCTCTACTCTCTGAACCAGTGTATCTATCTCCTTGGTGTGCTATGATGACGCAATCCTGCAATAAATGTGAAATGTTTGGTTCAGAATCTGGCTCATATTAAGCGCTCAACATTGAACAGTTATAATTACCCTTGTACCCAGTATTCTTGCTTCTTTCTAATTATACAATTAGAACTTAATCTTTTGTGTCTCAAAGGCCACTCAGTCACTAAACACCATTCATTAAGATTCAAATGCAGCCTGAGTAAGGTTACCTTTTAAGCTAATTTCAGCACCTTGTAAGTAATAGCTTCTAATGGACCAGCTCTCTGAAAGTGAAATGTCTTGAGCAAAAAAGACCAAGGAACAGGATAGATGCCTTGGTTGATGTGACAATTATGGAGATTGGAGTAGATCTAAAGGGGGGGGGGGGGGTTTAAATGGAAGATGTGGAGCCAATCCTTATCATTTAACCAAGCCCAACAGTATCATCACTCCAGAGAATAGGCTATTTGACAGCATTAATGAGATGATGTGCTCTTCTGGGTAGTTTGATGCATCTTCTCATGAATGCTCTCAACAGCCCTGCAGTGGGTAGAATCACGCCTAGCCTCCTCTAGATGAGAAACTCAGACTCAGCATATTAGGACATTAGTGCAACTACCTCCCAGCTCCCCCCCCAATCCCAGTGCACATTAATCAGCCCAACACATTACCATAAGAGTTCATTTCTCACTTTCTTTGTGTCTGACATAAGTCAGGAGTCTCTACTAGGCAGATTTCTTCCCAGCAGGCGGTCTGAGGTCCAGGTACTTGCCACCAGGAGACTCAGCTATTTCAGTGCTCACTGTCAGTCATGCAGCCTGGGAAGAGAGAGGGAGCTAAATTGCCCCTGGAAATTGTAGATGCTGGGTTAGGGAAAGGTACACATGGCATTTTGACCTTAACCTGCCTACAAAGGAGTTTAGGACGTGTAATGTAACCTCCTCTGTCCCAAGATGAAGAGATGGAACTCATGAGGATCTAACCCGTTTAACCCTTCTTGGGAACATTATGGAGTGTCCGTGTGGAGCCTCTATGCAGGCAATGGACAAGTTGTAATATTCATGAAAACAGCACTAAATACAGACTCAGGCAGCAAAGCCTTAAGATGGAAAACCAAGCAAAAGAAGTGTTTTTTATTTTAAATTTTTTGTGTGCTCATCAAGGAATATGTTTATTTCCTATTCATTTTTCAAAGATGGTTTTGAGGGAAACTCAGTTCTTGGTTGGAAGGGTTTTTTGTTGCTTGAGACTTTGATATGACTTCTTACTGCCTTCTTTCTTCAATCGTTTTTGATAAAAAGTTATTTATTAATCTTTTTTATAAGTAAATATGCTCTTAAAAGGGCATTACCTGCTTATTTTTTATTAAATCATAACTATTTACATTAATGCATTTATGGGATACAATGTAATGATTTTATATACAATTTGGATTGCTTACATCAAACTAGTTAACATAGCCTTCACCTCACTTATTTGTTGTGTTAAGACATTTATACTCTACTCCTAATAGATTTGACATGTAGCCTTGCATTACGCATAATAGGTGAGGTCCTACCAATCTCCCTCCCTCCAGCTGGCCTCCCCCCTCCCCTCTCCCTCCTCTTCCCTCAAAAGAAGTTTTTTGTTTTTCAAAAAAAAATTTTGGGGGGTGCAAAAAAAAAGCAAAAAACAAACAAAAAAAGCAGTGATACTTTTCTAGAGAATTTTCAGGTTGTGAGATTTACTATTTCTAAGAGTTGTTTATGTTCTAAGCATGAGTAAAGCTCCACAAAGTAACCATGAGCTATGTTCCAAGTGAGTAATCTTGCCAGTAGCAAATAATCTCCTTTATCTAGAGAACTAATGTTCCCTGCGAGAGTGTACATGCCAGTCTGAAATTTTGCTAGTCTTCTATAAACATAAATCCTGAGTACATTGTAAGAGTGTGAAAGAGGCAGGATGAGGTGACAGACGGGATCAATGTGGCTCTCGCCCTGGAGAGGATGGAGAAGTGCCAGCTATGCTCCCCCCAGAGGGAGAGAAAGATCGGATTCTTACAGAGTTAGTGCTCTGCTATAAATCAGCTTGAGCCCATATTCTCCAGCAATGATAGATTTGCATTGATTCTGAAAAGAAAACATGCATATTAGGACAGCTAAGGAAAATCTTTGATGACTGCCATTGGTGAGCTTTGGGGAACAGCTTATCTCATCTGGGGATATGGCCTTGAAACAGCTGGTCGGGGAACCTCTACCTCATCTTGCTTTGAGTCATTGCTGCTAGTTTTGCAGGGAGATCAATTTCTAGAAAGCTTAATTTAGAACTCAGGAATAGATAACTGTTCATAGTTACTGAAATGAGAGCATAGCCATTTTCCTTATTTCTACAATTTAAATTATTCTCCTTCTGATCAAAAAGATTGTCAAAGAGCAGTTTGTCTTTTTTAAAATGAAGGCCATGCTATTTTGAATGGGGGGGAATGGCTAAATGCAACTGGGGATACTGATCACAGTGGTGTTTTCACAATAATTTCAAACATGATGTCAATTGTTTTAACATTTACATTTTAATTATAAAAAAATCTAATAAACACAAATAATGTAAGCATTATACATAAATTCTCTCTTTATGTAACTAGTAAAAACATGATTGTTCCCTCCACTAATTTTTGCTTCTGTGTGTCTCTCTCTCTACAGGAATGCGTCATACTATACATACTTTGATTTTTGAAATGTGATTTTAAACCTAATGATTTATTTTGAACATTTTTTCTTTGGTTAATCTGCGAACTCTTTAATGGCTACATGAAATATCCTGGGTAATAATGTTGTTACCATTCCCCTTGCCTGAAATGATCTTTTCCCTGTATTTTTGTGTGACTATCTCCTTTATGTTATTCACACCTCAGCAGGTGTTAACATGGTAAGAAGCTGACAATCCAGTCTGAAGCCCAGGCGGTCCTCCTGCAGCACACGGCTCCTTCAATCCTCTGTATTCCCTTCATCAGTGTCTCATGTCTCCCTCCTCTTTTTCACATCTTTATTGACTCCTTCTTTCTCTTCTCTCATTCTTTTTTTAAATTTTCTGTTATTGTTTTCCTCTACCCATTCATAAGATCCTTCTTTCTCACCACAACAACTTACTATGATCAGTTCTATAGTTTTCTGCCTTCTCTTTGATTTTTGGTCACTAGATATTTCTCTTGCCCTTTCACAAGTTTAGTTGTATAATTTTAAAAGATATTAGTTATTTGAAACCACAATTTGTAGGTGTTATATGGCAACAAGGGTTATTTTGGGGAGATAGGTTATGTAACCTATGTTATTAGAAGAACTGGAAAATTGTCCCTGCTTACTCTTTAAATGCTGCATGTAGAATAACTCTGGACAAGTAATTGGTTCGAAGGAAATGCTTATGCATAATTAAATGTTGCAGATTTATGTTCTAATTTGGAGAGTATGCTTTGTAAGACTCTATTCCATTTTTACATTATTACCTGACATAGAGTTAATTTCCCATGTTTTTCTCCAGATTGTTTAAAAAGTTATATACAAGTTAAGAAAACACTCGTACACTTCAGAAATTGCTAAAAATTTCTCTGAATCTATTGAATGATAGTTTTAATTTATCTGTGAGTTATCAAATGAAATTTATTTACCATCTTATACAGTATTTAATGTTTCTTGATAACATTACTGAAGAGTAACAAGATTCTTGTTGACAAAACAACTGTGGAACAGGCAATAAAAATATATTGAAAATTTATTTTAGTGGTGAATATTTTTGTATCTGTTGATTCTATCTTGAACTAGTAACTTGGCCTTCTGTGCTACTATTCTTTCACTTGAAAAATGATGAACAAGTTATTCAGCAATATGATTTTCAAATTGACATGACTGCGCTGTCAGTTATCTAAACTGTTTGAGATATCATGTGACTTTGTCATGAATCAGCTCTGTTGTACACTGTTTTATAACAATGTAAAAGCTGAAAATATCATGTCAGTTTTAATTATTAGTCACTAGCTAACAATTGTTTTGTTTCCATAATGTTCTATAGATTTCCTCATTTTACAGTTCTCCTGATTAAATAAAGTGTTTGAAAATATTTCTGTAAAACATTGTTTTTTGAGAATAGAAAAAAACTAAAATGTAAGTTTGTCAATTGCTAATTTTTATCAAATTATCTGAAACACATACTTACATAGAAGATATATATAAGGCCCTTCTTAGTTAAGTATATTATTTTCAAAATGACTGAAGAACATATTGATACATTAGGAAAAAAAGTTGGCAATAAAGCTTTTTATCTAAAAGAGGTTTTACACATACACATAGTTTAAAATAAACAGATTTTTGGTTACTCTTAAAGCACAAATAAAATCCAGAAAAAAATCTTTGAATAACTGTAGACACTGCCTGAACAGAAAGTTAACATTGCTATTTTTAGTTTTTACTGATTTGAATGTGATAAAAGCACAGAGGATGTCCTTTCTCAATTACTTGGCTAGCATGTTCCTAGTTTGTCACTGTAAAAATTGGCTATAGGGAGGGGAGACAGCTCTCATCTCCCTCAACCATATTCTCCAGCCATTCACTCAAAAGATGATCCAAGAGAACATTTCATCTTCTCACCATGAAAGTGCAGTTTCAAATGATATACAAGTTTGTCCTACCTCCCCTTTTCCCCATATCAACCAATTTCTACCCCAAACCACTATTAGAAGAAAGTCCAGAAGACTAGTATTGACTATAAGATTTTGATCTAATTCAAAAGTAGACAAATGATGTCAGTTAATAGGATGAACATACACATATAATCATGACAATACTCATAGTTAACATATTGATCTTCACGGTGAAAAGGGCCAGTGTGAAAAAGCAGGAACTAAAAAAGAAACACATGTATGCCAAAGGTATAGCTACTAAACTTATTGTCATACTTGTGTGCATTTGTTTACTTATTTACTGATGTTGATTAGAAAACCCGTCTACTTATCTATTAATATGGCAAGTATTTCAAAATCTCTCTTCAATATATAAGGATATATATCACTTCAAAATTTTTATTTTTTTAACTTACTGTCTTACATTCACTTTTTGTTTATATTAGGGTGCAGGCTATAATTATAATCGCAAGAGATATGAATAATGTCAATAGCCTTTGGAAAGGCAGCCATTTAAATCTCTATCATGAGCCAGGCTATTAAAATTTTATGGATTTAAAAATACAGAAATGTCCCTGTAAGCTATGATAGTGTCTCTGTGGAAATCACAAGGCTTAGTGAGAAATTAAACTCTCTGGTGAGAAGCCTTTGAAGAAACTATTGTTCTGTGTGAACTTTTTCTGAACTTAAAACATCCCTCTCATAAACTATTCACATCTGAACATTAACATTCTAGTCTATGAAAAGGGTATGAAGAATTTTTTTTTATTGTAACATCTCTTTTTAATCAATCTGTTAACAAATATTTGTTACTTTGCTAATGGTGTGCAAAGCATTTGGTTGGGTGCTGAGAAAATACAAAACATCAAAAGGCTGGAGTTCAGCAAATATATAATGCAGTTAGAAGCCCACGGTGTTGCTAACGTTCAAAGGTAAGTAACAGCAAAGTGGAATGGTGTTATGCGGACTACAATTAATGACATTATCTTTAATGAAACTTAAAAACACTCTATATTCAAGGAGGATAAGTTTCTCATGTTAGATGTGCTGGGCAGGCTTTTTGGATGGGACAGAATTTGGAGGGACCTTGAAGGCTACAAAGAAAGCTTCACCGTCTTTAGACGTATGCTCACCAGCTCTGCAGTAGATAGAATTGACAGGGGATTTGCTGAGTGTGCAAAAGTATCCCTTGGGAAAAGGGAAATCTAGCATCTTAACTTCCTAGATCTTATCTGTGCTACTAACATTGAAATTAATTAATAACATTACCATCATGAAAACCAAGAAACACTACTGTTTGAAGCAATGTATATGTGATTTCAATTGAGCCACTCATTATATCAGCACAAGGGAAAGGACGATGAAAGCAAACAGGCTTAAACATGAACTTTGGAGTTAAATAGACTTAATTTTTACTCATAACTTTAACATTCTGTGTGACTTTTGCAAAGATACTTAACCTATTTTTTTTTGTTCCTTTACCTCTAAAATAGGAATTATGTTTACACTTATTACATGGCATTGTTATTAATGTTGGTAGATTATGCATGTAATTTGTCCAAACCATAGATAATTACTTCAAATTAGCTATTTTTATTTTTAATAACTATGTGAGGTAAGGATTACTAATTTCTAGTAATGATAAGGAGACTAGGAGAGACCACTCACACAGTTAGTAACGGTAGATTGAAATTTGAATTTTAATGTGTCTGACTCTAGAGTTTGTTTTTTCTTCAACTGCTATACTATTGTGTTTTTTGTTTTTCTTCATTCTTTGGATAAGTGAGGTGATTTTGTTTTTTTAACTGATTAAATGCCATGCCCAGAGCTTCCAGCTAAAAATGCAATGATGGGAAAATAAAATCTCTCCCTGTTCTGATTAAGTCTATAAATGAATGCTGCAATCATTACTCGACATTTATATGAAAACAGAAATAGGTACTCTACAAGAATAAAATGACTTCATGAAAAGATAAAACAAAACAAGTTCACTGGGATTGTGCAGTTAAAGAATACTTTCCTGAGAAAGGAAGATCTAAAGGGTAAAACTAAAAAAGTTAGCAAGTACCAGATAGTACAGTGCCTCATAGGCAATAATAAGAATCTTGGTATTTTTCTTAAGGACAATTCAGTTATTGAAGAATTTTAAGCAGAAAGTAATCCTTACACTTTATATGGTTGGGAAAAAATTCAATGAATAGTTGGAGGAATGTTGAGAGGAGAGGAGACCTAATATTAATAAAAAGAAATCAATTAGTTGACTAACAATTATAACAATCATTTACATAGCTTATATAAGGACTGATAACAGGGCAGATAATAAGAGTAGAGTTTTGAAATATATTTGGGTGATCAATTTGAAGAATTTAATGATGAAAACAAGTATGAAAGACTGAAAGTTAGTGAGAATGACTCCCAAATTTCTGGTTTATGTGTCTGGACAATGATGGTGTGGTAATTTCAGAATGGGAGAGGCGAGATAATGAGCTAAATCTTAGAGGTTAAGAGTTTCAAATGCTTTTGGTCTCCAGGTAAAGATGCTAAATAGGCAGTCGGCTGTATGTCCCAAAGGAGAGTCTAGCTGGAGCCACAAGGATGGATGTTATCAGCAGATTGTATTTAAGAACTTAGGTCTGATTGGTTAGGGAGAGAGTCAGAAGAAAAGACATCTGAGCCAAGAGAAATTGCAGCTTTAAATAGCTGGGTCTGGAAGAGTGGATGGACATAAAGAAAAAATTATAAGAGAACAGAAATATTGTTGTCAAAGCCAGAGAGGGTGATGTCATAGAAACCAAGAAAAGAGAAGGACAATATCAGAGAGAATAGGAGTGGTGGAGTGATCAACACTGCAAATATGTGGAAACACCTGGTAAGATGAGAACACACAGTATCCATGGAATGCTGTGCAGGAAGGTTGAGTGGGGTGAAACTGATTCAGTAGGAGTTTGTCACTGGAGAAAAGAGAGGAATCCATTTTGCAGTGTAGTGAAGAGTGACCAGAGCTGAGGAAACAGACACCAACTATGAATAATTCTCTCTAAAAGTCAGACTTGTGATGAAGAGTGTGGGCCAAACTGGAGGAACACAGGAAGTGAAGGATGACTTTGTGTAATTTATGTTAGAAAGGGGTCCAGCATAGAGGAACTGGTTCATAAACAGAAATTAGAAGTAACAATTAATAGCATAAGCATCCTCAGAACTCAAACAGATCCGAAACCACAGATTAAAGGGCTGTGGTTAGAAGAGAGCTGTGTTTTTCCATTTGTTAACATCTTCAGCTATTTTTTTTTTCTTAGAGTTTCATAGTTTTCTTTATAGATATATTTCATGTCCTTTGTTAGGTAAACTTCTAAATATTTCATCTTCTTTGGCAGTACTTGAACAAAATGGAGTCTTTAACTGTTATTTCAGCTTGACTATTGTTGGTACATATAAAGACTACCGATTTATGGATGTTGATTTTGTAACCTGAGGCACTGTTGTATTCCTTGATCACTTCTAAGAGTTTTGTAGTAGAATCCCTGGTGTTTTCCAGATATACAATCATATCCTCTGTGAAAAGTGAAAATTTGATCTCTTCTGACCCTATATGGATACCCTTGATCACCTTTACTTGCCTAATTGCAATGGCTAAGACTTCCATTACAATGTTAAAAAGCAGTGGAGACAATGGACAACCTTGCCTGGTTCCTGATCTGAGTGGAAATGATTTCAATTGAACT
>CAUYPK010096470.1:0-12410 GCA_963574355.1 Loris lydekkerianus
TCTTGTACTTCTATTGTTAAATTATTCAAAAGTATTTTATTCTTTTTGGTGCTATTCAGTAGTTTTTGGTATATTTACAAAATTATACGATCATAACCACAATTGATTCTAGAACATTTTCAACCCAGTATAAATGAATGACAGAATATACAAGAATATGAAAGAAAAAAATTATTTCACAAAGAAAACCTCAGGTTACTAAAATTTTACTAATGATTTCACCAAGGCTTTGAATAAAATATGGACCACATTTTATATAAGTCATATCTGAATATAAGAAAAGAAGATGTCTTAGCTGGTAGCTGCTATAACAAAGATACCATAAACTGAGTACACAAAAAAACTTTTATATCTGATAATTCTGGAGGCTAAGAAGTGTAAAATCACAGTGCTGGGAGATCCAGGGTCTACTGAGGGCCAGTTCCTAGTTTTCATATGATTATCTTCCCATTGTGTCCTCACATGGCATAGAGAGGGGAGTTTCAGCAAGCTCTCCTATCTTTTGTTGTAAGACTACCAATCCCATTCTTGCAGGCTACCCCTACATAACCTCATTACTTCTCAAAGGCACCGCCTCCTAATAGGAACACATTGGGAGTTAGGACTTCAACATATGAATTTTCAGTGGGAGGTAGAAAAATATTCAGTTTACAACCCAGTGAATAAATCATATTAATTTTTACAAAGCTAGCATAACCTTAATATTGAAATGTCAGTTTCTCATCATGTGATGAGAAAGAAAAAATATAGAACACTGCCATTCATTAATATAGATATAAAAGTTAATAATTAATATAGATATAAAAGTTTTTACCCCTTAATAAGAGTAAAAAAAAAACCAACCCAGTAATATTAAAGGATAAGACACCATGATGACATTAATAGAACTTATAATACAAGTTTGGTTTAACATAGATTAAAGGAGAAAAGTTACATAATTTTGTCAATAAGTATCCAAAAGGGCAAATAATAAATCAACATCTACCTATGATTTTTAAAATTCTCAACAAATTAGGAAGACAAAAATCTTGGTAAGGATAATTTTAAAAACCTCTGCAACAAATATCATATACAGGATTATACAAATGCAAGAGTCTATAGAAGACTATATGGGAGGGTATGAGAGCATATAAGAGTATCTAAGAGAATATAGCTGCATATGAGACCATTTGATAGCATTTGAGAACACATGAGAACAAATGAGGCCATATGAGAACATTTGAAAGCATGTGAGTGCATATAAGAGCATATGACAGCATATGAGAGCACATTACAGTATATGAGGGCATATGAGAGTATAAAGGAGCATATGAGACTATCTGGGAGTGTATGCAAGAACATGAGAGTGGATGACAGAATAAGAGAGCATATGAGACAGTATGAGAGTGTAGGAGAGCATATGGGAGTGTAGGAGAGCATATGAGAACATTTAAGAACATATGAGTGTGTATGAGAGCATATGGGTCCATTTGATAGCATATAAGTACACATGAAAACAAATGAGACCATATGAGAACATTTGAGAGCATATGAGTGCATATCAGTGCCTATGAGAGCATATGAAAGAACTGAAGCACCTTACAGCATATGAGAGCACGTACAAGTGTAAAAGAGAGTTTGAGACTATATGGCAGTGTATGAGAGCACCCAAGACTGTATGAAAGCATGATAGAGTGTATGAGATGTTATGAGAGCATATGAGATCATATGAAAGTGTAGGAGAACATACGTGAGCATATAAGAACATATGAAAGCATATAACAGGAAATGAGAGCTTATGAGAGCCTGCTAGCGGGTAGGAGGGTCTAGGAGAGTATATGAGAATGTATGAGACCATATAAGAGCGTATAAGAGTATATGAGCAAATGAGATTGTGTATGAGACCATATGAGAGTGTAAAAGAGCATAAAAGGTCATAAAACAGGTTATGAGAACATATGAGAACATACAACAGCATATGAGAGAGCATATTGAGCATATGAGAGCTTATGAGAGCATATTAGAGTGTACGAAAGCCTAGAAGAACATGTGAGTTTGTAGACAGCATATGAAAGTGTATGAGAGCATATGAGGCCTATGAGAATATATGAAAATATATGAGAGCTTCTGACAGCATTGCGCAGCATATGAAACCATATGAAAGCATCTGAGAGCAAAGAAGACTACATGGGAATGTATGAGGGTATATGAGAGTGTATGAGAGCACATGAAAGCATATGGCAGCATATAGAACATATGGGAACATATGAAAACATAAGGGAGCATGTGAGAGCATACAACAACATATGAGAGCTTCTGAGAGAATATTAGAGCATACAAAAACATAGAAGAACACATGAGAATGTAGAGAACATATGTGAGCATATGAGTGTGTTGGAAAACATAAAAGAGTGTATGAGAGCATATGAGGCCTATGAGAGAGTATGAAAACATATGAGAGCTTATAACAGCGTATCACAGCATTTGAAAGCATATGAGAGCAAAGAGGACTACATGGGAGGGTATGAGAATATGTGAAAATGTGTGAGAGCTTATGACAGCACATGGCAGCATATGAGAGCATAAGAGAACACATGAGAGCATATAAGAGCATACAACAGTTTACGAGAGACTCTGAGAGTATAAGAGAGCATATTAAAGCATATGAGAGCCTAGGAGAGCATATAAGATTGTATGACACCATTTGAGAGTGTATGAGAGCATATAAGTGTGTATCAGAACATATGAGGCTATATGAGAGCATGTGACCGAATATGAGAGCATTTAACATCATGTGAGAGTGTATGAGAGCATATGAGAACATATAACAGCATATTAGAGCATATGAGAGCAAATGAAGACATGAGAGTGCATTAAAACATAAGAGAGTATATGAAAGCATCTGAGGGCATAGAAGACTATATAGGAGGGTATGAGAGTATACAAGAGTGTATGAGGTCATGTGAGAGCATAAGTTAGCACATGAGAGCTCATGAGAACATGTAAGAGTGTTTGAGAGTGTAGGAGAGCATATAAAATTGTATGAGAATATATGACAGCATATGTGAGCATGTGTGCATGAATAAGAGCATCTGAGAGTGTATGAGACCATATGAGTGAGGCTGTATGAGAGTGCATGAGAATATATTACAGCATACAAGAGTATATAACAGTGTATAAAAACATGAGAGCATATGACTGCATTTGACAGCATATGAAAGCGTCTGAGAGCATAGAAGACTATATGGGAGGGTATGAAAGGATATGAAAGTGCTGAGCATATATGACAGCATATGAAAGCATGTAACAGCATAAGAGAGTGTTTGAGAGCATATGAAACCATATGAGTGAGAACAAGAATACATGACAGCATATTACAGCATATAAAACATCTGAGAGCGTAGACGTATATATTGGAGTGCATGAGAGTATATGGAAGTGTATTAGAGCATTTGACAACATATGGGAGCTTATGAGAGCATATTAGAGTGTTTGAGTGCCTAGGAAAGCATATGAGATCATAGGAAAATGTATGAGAGTGTATAAGAGCATATGAGACTGTATGAAAGCATATGAGAACATATGACAGCATATGAAAGCATCTGAGAGCACAGAAGAATTTAGAATATATGAGAGTGCATGACCGCATATGGTAGCATATGAGAACATCTGAAAACAGATCAGAGGATAATAATGGCATATGAAAACACTGGAGAGCACAGAACAACTATATAAGCGTATGAGACTATGTGAGAGTATACCAGAGCATATAAAAGCATATAGCAGCAGGGGATAGCATATGAGAGTTAATGAGAGCATATTAGAATGCATGTGCACCTAGGAGACCACAGGAAATTGTGTGAGACCATATGAGAGCGTATGAGAGAATATGGGGCCTTATGAGAGCGTATGAGAATATACACCATATGAGAGCAACTAATGATGCATGAGAGCATATCAGTGTGGATGAACATGTATGAGAACATATCATAGCATTTGAGAGCATTTAACAGTGTATGAGAGCATATGAGGTCATATGGTTTGGAGCCATGGAGTGAGTACTAAGGTATGGGCCTAGCATTTGTCAAAACATGCAGAATTTTATACCGAATTTTATACTGCATGAATTTTATTCAGCATTGTGTTTCCCAAAATGTATATGTTAAAGTCTTTACCCAGTACCTGTGAATGTGACCTTATATGGAAATAGGGTTTTAGTAAATGAAGTAAGTCATTAAAGCTAGCCTTAATTAACTATGATTGACTTTATAAAAAGTGAGATTTGGACACACATGTGCACACAGGGCAGAAGGTTTACAAAGATTGGAGCTTTGCTGTCACTAGCCAGAAACTACCAGAACCTGGGAAGAGGTTGAAAAGATCCTCCTCTAGTGCCATGAGAGGGAGCATGGCCATACTGACATCTGTATTCCAGCCTTCTTTGGAAGCATGGGACAATAAATTTTTGTTGTTCTAAGCCTCTCCATTTGTATTATTTTGCTATGGCAGCCCTGAAAGACTAACAGAGGTACATTCTGCTCAATTCACCACTCTCTCCCCCAGCTGCAGCTGCCTTCCCAAACCCACCCACAACAGGGTGAGAGACAGAAGCAGGGTCCTTTACAGGCCGCAGCCACCCCTGGGTGGTCACTTCCTTCTCTGTCTGTCTAGGAGTTAGCACTCAGCCTCCTGAGGCCAGTAGGGAGATGAGGATTGGGGGCGGGGGCAGTATCTATGGAGACATCCATGATCTCTACCTGCTGTGCCTGGAGCCCAGAAAGTCCAGGGCTGACCAAACCCCACCACTCACACCTCCTCTGACCCCTCCCCCAGCCTTCAGCCCTTGGGAACAGTCATCATATCCCTTTTAATGTCAGTTAGAAAGGTGACTCAGGAAGCACAGAAAGAATTGGCACCTGGTCATGGTGTCTCACCCATGTCCTCTGGGCCCAGGCTGGCAGAAAAGACTCTGAGGCCAAACATCTTTTCTCAGACAGGCTAGGGGCAAATATAGAAAGGGGAGTGAACATGTGGGGGGCTTTGGTCAAGATGTAGAGGACAGAGGCTCTTCCCCACAGGTGCTGAGTGGAGGGGCTAAGGAGGAACCTCCAGTCTCCACCCAGACAGGACCTCTGACCCACTGCATATTGCCCCTTCTTGGGAAGTCCAGGATGAGCTAAGGGGTCAACCCCAGAGACTTTAGTCCATTTTCCCAAAATGGACAGTATGCAGCTGGCCAAGTCAGAGTTCTAGAAGTTTCAGGACTGAACCTTCTGCCTGCCAAAGACAGGAGGAACACAATGCCCTGGGGGGTCCTCAGGAAGCTTGTGCCTCTGACTGTGACCAGCTGCCACCCAGGCTCCTCCTTGGCAGGTCTCTGGATTCTGTAGGGAGCTGTCCCCTCCACTCTGCACACCATCCTAGGAGCACAGAACCAAAGCTTGGAGCCCACAGGAGGCTGGTATCAGTGACCCCCTCCTCTTCTACCTCCTGGACCATGGATTGCCAGAGCACAGGTGAGGAGTGCTACATCCTCCAGACATGGTACCCTGAAGCTCATGTTCTTTTCTGCTGCATCATCTCTTCTCCACACCACACTTGGGTCCCCCAGCCGTGGCTCTCCATTCTGTTACACCTGTTATCCTATGGGAAGGAAGTTCTCTATGGCATTTGGACAGGTGAATGTCTCACAACCCACAGCCTAACCCTAGGGTTGCTACAACCAATGAAGAAATTCAGCTTTCAGGAATTTATGCTGAGAAAATAGCTGCTTATATGATAAAACAGACATTACAAATGATCCACAGTCCAGCTACAGAGTGCTAATGCCTGGAATAATGTGCAGCCCCAGCAGGAAATGCTAGTCTGAGGTTCTGTTACTCTGTATTCTTTGACATGGATGGATAGTTAAGTGAATAACATGGTGGAGGAGTTCGAAACATTAAACTTTATTTGAATACAATTGTTTCACAAACATAAAGAAGTAGGAACCCATATAAGCCTGAAAGAAAATTAACCCTGTTACTGAAGACTGTCTCCAAACAGATCTGCCTCCAGTACTCGGGAGAAGTCCAGCAGACATGCAAAAGTCAGGACACGTCCCAAACCTGACTCACAAAGTTAACCAGGAAGAGAATTCTGGACTTGAGGGTGGATAGGGTAAGAGTTAGGGTTAGGGTCAGGGTATAGGGTCAGGGTTAGGGGGTAGGGTTGGGATTAGGGTTTAGGGTTAGGGTTAGGGTTTTCGGTTAGGGTCAGGGGTTAGTGTTATGGGTTAGGGTTAGGGTTAGAGTTGTGGTTGGGGTTAGGGTTAGTGTTAGGGTTAGGTTTTGGTTTCCTCTCTTCTTCCACCAGTTAGAACACTCAAAACTTTTAGGGCTTTGTGCATAGACAGCCAGCTAAAAAAGCTAAGACTGTAGAAATATGGCTAGGTATTTATGTGGTGGGAGCTAAAATTAAATTTATTGGTTCTCCCCTCTTAGCAACTGAATGAATAGATTCCCCCTCTCGGCATATGGGTACCCTAAGATGAGTTGCTAGCTGTGAGAAGGGAGGTTAGACATGCCTCATAGTTCCCCCCTCTCTTAGAGATGTCCTGTGTGATTCATTAACAAGGCTAAGGCTATGCTATACAAACCTGCATGTCCTCAATTTACATAACAAATCACTTGAGTCTGGGTATATATCTGGTGGCTTGTCTCTAATTAATAGACTTTCTTAACTTAAAGCATTCTGAGCCTCCTTTAGAGTCTAAAGTCTAGACAATGCTTTATTTCTTTCACCAGTTACAAATCACCTATAACCTGTAATTTCCTGCTTTGAGATGTTGCACATTTGTAGGCAACACATGTACACTTTCCACATATTGATTTACTACTTTATATGTTTATATAATTTCTATCTTCCTGAAATGTATAAAACTAAAGTGTAACCCAGCCACAGTGGGTTACACTTGCTCAAGACTTTGTGGGTGTGATTCCAGGCCATGTTTCTCAAATTTGGCTCAAAATAAACCCCTTCATGGTGGCGCCTGTGGCTCAATGAGTGGGACAGCAGCTACATATGCTGAGGGTGGTGGGTTCATACCTGGCCCGGCCAAACAAAAAATAGGCAGGTGTTGTGGCAGACGCCTGTAGTCCCAGCTACTCAGGAGGCTGAGGTAAGAGAATTGCCTAGGCCCAGGAATTGGAGGTTGCTATGAGCAGTGATGCCATGGCACTTTGCCAAGGGTGATAAAGTTACAAAATAATTATAATAATTATAATAATATTAATAAAACAATAAACCCCTTCAAATTATTTTGTAGATTTTGGTTTCTTTTCTGCTTGGGGAGGGAGCAGCTCAAAATTTTATTTTAGTTCACACCCCATTAAACTAATACATTTTAATCATCTTATGTCTAAAATTCTAAAATCAGAACTATGAAATCTTCATGTGTACTTTATATGTTTTGTGTGTATACATATATCTACACATATGTTTATATATTATCTACACATGGTACCGACTTAACTTAAAAAACTGAGTGCTCATAAATTAAATAAATAAGCCCAAGTGCTTTTCAAAATCATGTTATTTTAACAATCTTTGGTAAATAAAGATAATATAAAAACTGTTAGCAAAGCAAAGTAAGATAAAAACATCTCTGCAATTAAGCAGTTTGTCTGAGTCTATCATCCAGGTGGGCTTGTACTCTTTGCTGCATGTTTTAAGGTCACAAAACTGTAACTTGTATGATACTAAACTATGCCTTTAAATTTAATCATTAAAATTCTGAGGTTTAGTCACATGGCCATGGTAAGGCCTGGGGACATCTGGAATTCTTCCCAGCCTTCTGATTATGCTGTGAAGACTCAGGCATTGTCACTATAGGTTTGTCCTTACGCCTGAGCTCCACACTCTATGTGTAAACTGAAGACCCAGATGGTCCTTGCCCCGCCCTTTGTAACCATTCTTGGGTGCCACATGCCTACTTGGGACCCAGGATGACTGAGAAAGACATAGGAGAGGGTACTTGTGTCTAGTTTCAAAATTCTTTCCAGTAGTTTAAAATATTAAAGTCATGTTATATTAAATTAAGTAACAGATAATCATCAAATGTCTGAGTCATTTCTAAAGTAAGTTAAAATGAATGATTATTAAAACAAGTTTACATTTTTGTACTTTGACTTTTTTATATGATATACAAAGTCAAATATATTTAGATCTGTTAATAAAAAATGGAGGCTGATAAAACATTTCAAAATTTGTTTTACTTCCTAGGTTTTTCACTAAAGGTTTGGGGTTACTGGAAGTTAACATTGTAATTAATATATGTAATCAGAGATACAGATATAAGAGAAACAATACTACATATAAAGTTTATTTTAAAAAGGACTTTTTGGGGTTATAAAATCTGTAAGTAGGCATAGGGATATGGCTTTTATTAAAAGGAAAGAAATTTTGTCTAGTTTAGAGGTTATTAAGGATTGTTTTAAATTAGGGAAATAAAGAATAAAGATGGATAAAAGTATTTGTATATAAGAAGTTGGGAAAGAAAGAGAATGGAAAAAAATTTTAAATGTTATCAAAAGTTTATAGAACACTTTCCTTGTGGTCAAAACTGATTGAAATTGAACATATTGGCTTATAGTGTTTCATTAAATTTAGCTTTACCTTTAGTAAAACACTAAATTGCATTAAAAAGGAGAGAGAGAGAGAGAGAGAGAGACAGATTCAGTTTGCCTCTTTACTAGCCTTTTAGATTGTTTTTATTAGGTTTTATGACTTTTTGGGAAAGTTAGTGTCCTCTCTATCAAAGGTAAAGGTTTTTGCTTTTTGGAATCATATTTTGAAGTTTCAGATTAATAACAATTAGGGTAGAATGTTTGCGTTTGTTGGGTAAGGTCCCTGTTGCAGTTGTGCCCTCACCGAGAAGGTGTGCCATGTACCTTAGATTGTGTCAATCAGGTGAGGGCACACCAATCCCTCTCCCTCCTGTCCCTAATTTTAATTAATTAAAATTCAATTAATTTAATTGAATTAAATTTTTTCTCTTGTATGGGTGCGTATTAGTTTGTATACTGGCTTATTAATATTGAATACATTGGATACTTTCTTTTTCAGTCTTGTGATACTTTACTAAAGAGAAAAATGATTAGATTTATCTAGGTTAATACAAAACATGTAAAGTCTCCATCTTTTTAATTTTTGTTCTTAAAACACAATCTCACTCGGTCACCCTGGGTAGAGAGCCGTGGGTTTATAGCTCACAGCAAAGTTAAACCCTTGAGCTTAAGCAATGTTCTTGCCTCAGCCTCCAAGTAACCGGAACTGTAGGTGCCTGCCACATGCCCTGCTAGTTTTTCCATTTTTAGCAGAGATTGGGTCTTGATTTTGTTCAGGCTGGACTCAAACTCCTGAGCTCAGGGATCCACCTGCCTCAGCCTCCAAGAGGGATTGCAAGATTCCCAGCCAAGTCTCCATCTTTTTAAGGCTATATAATATTCTTGTGATATACATATACCAAGTTTAAGAATCCATTCATGAGTTAGTGGGCACTTGGGTTGATTCTCCATCTTGGCGATTATAAAGTGAGCTTTAATAAACAAGGTAGTGTAAAAATCCATATGCTGAAATTATTTTTTTTCTTCTGGGTAGATACCTGGTTTTTGAAATCTTTAAATTATCACTGTGGCTAAATTAAGGATTTATTTCTGAGTGGGCTGTGATTGGATTTTATGATTTCTAATGTTCAAACTTTTGATATTTGACAAACATCCACCAAGTAAAATTTCAAATTTTATCTTGTTTTTATTGAGACAGAGTCTTACATAGTCACTGGGTAGAATGCATGGCATTATAGCTTAAGCAAGCTAAAACTCCTGTGTTCAAGTGATCCTCAGACTCCCAAGAATTTGGGACTATAGGTGCCCACCACAATGCCCAGTGGCCTTTACATTTTTAGTAGAGATGGGGCCTCACTTTACTCAGGCCGATCTAGAACTCCTGAGTTGAGGTGATCCACCAGCCTCTTCCTCCCACAGTAATGAGATTACAGGTGTGAACCACTGTGCCTGGCCTAAAATTATTATTATTATTATTATTATTATTATTATTATTTTTGCAGTTTTTGGCCAGGGCTGGGTTTGAACCCTCCACCTCCGGCATATGGGGCTGGTGCCCTACTCCATTGAGCCACAGGTGCCACTCAAATTATTTGCTATATCAGGGCCCTAGTAGTCCAAGAGAGATGTACTTGTCTTATTTTGTATGCAAAATAGTAGAGGAAGGGTCAAAATGAAAAGACATCTAACATCCTTTGGTGGTATTTACATAAATGAGTAATGAATGTGTCCCACAATTGTATGAGACCACAAACATTCTGATATGATTTGTTATATATTAACAGCAATAATTGTAACAGTGTACAAGGGTTAGCACTTAGATGTTAGGGTAAGGGTCAGGATTAGGGGTTAGGGTTAGGATCAGGGCTAGGGTCAGGGCTAGGGTTAGGGTCAGGGTCAGGCTTAGGGGTCAGGGTCATGGCTAGGTTTTGGGCTAGGATCATGCTTAGGGTCAGGGTCAGGGTTAGGGGTCAGGGTCAGAGTCAGGGTTAGGGTCAGGGTCAGGGCTAGGTTCTAGGCTAGGGTCAGGGTGAGGGTAAGGTCAGTGGCCAGAGTCAACTTCGGAAGTAACATGATCAGATTTACTTGTTAGAGAAATTACCTTTACAGGAAGAGTGGAAAATGGAACTTCAGGAGCAGGCTGGAGTCAAGATATGAATTTATGCAATTTTATTGCAATACAACAGATGATAAAATATAAAGCTTATTTAGTCAGTGGAAGAGATGACATAAAGGAGAATATGGAATTTAAACATAGCACGAGGTAGAATTCTCTGAGGGTTGAGGGGCCCTTGTGAGAAACCAGCAATGGCTTCAAGATTTCTCACGTGAGCTGTAAGAAATGTATGGTGGGGCCACGAATCCTGATTGGGAACGTAAGAAGAAACGTAGATTTTGAAGAGAACAGTGAACTGAAATTGAGGGAGAAGAGCCTCTTTTGGAAGGAGAACCTGGCATAAATGTCAAATATGGCCAAGAGGCTGAACAATCAAGGATCTGTATCATTTCAACGTGGATTGGTGGATTATCAGTGAAGTTATTCGGGACAGGAGCTTCAGGGCAGATTCTGATTGAAAGGTGGACTAGATGTACAATCCTTAGGAAATGCAGGGTCCTACGAGGCCCCATGCAGAAAAAGAAGGGATGAAATAGGGCAGAGCCTCATTCCTTTTACCTCTTGTTTTAAAGATAATAACTTAATTGTTTTAATGGAATGAGTAGCAAACGCCAGTTGTATTCGATTCCTAATACTGTAACAAATTACCACAATTTAGTGGCTTAAAACCCACAAATCTGTTAGAATTCTTACAGTTTTGGAGGTTAGGGGTCTGAAGTCGAGGCACTGGCTGCACTGCCTGACTTCCGCGGTGTCGGGGCAGTGTATGCCCACCCCATTTGCTACACAGGCTGCCGGCTTCGGCTTGTAGCTTCTTGCCGCCACCTCCGAACCCGCAGCAGAGACTCCTCGCCCCGTCGCCTCCAGCCGCTCTCTTACAAAGACCCTTGCGATTACGTTGGGCACACCCAGGGTAATCCTGTATCATTTCTAATCTCAAAATCGTTAAATTAATCACATATGCAAAGCTCCTGTCAACAGGTGCAGGAACACCCACAAGGTCTGTGGATTAGGGCAGGAACAGCTCCAGGAGAGGGGTGTGGGGGGACAGGAACTGGAAGTAAGGTCCCACCCCACTCTCGCGAGCACCGATTGTGGCGAGGCTGCAATGCCCACCACGGCCAGCAGGGGGTGGACCGCACGTCCCGCCCGTAGCGCGGGAGCCTGTGTGGGATGACGTGGCTCCGCCTCCTCCGTGCGCCCAGGCGAGAGAACGCGCGGTCCCGCAGCGCGCCAGAGTGAGAGAACATCTGCCTGAGCGGATGAGGCACCGCCACCACCTCAGCGCTACGCCCTCGGGACGCTGAGGCTCCAGGAAGGCAACTGTGAGTGCGACCTTCCTGTCCCAGTCCCGCCTGCTGAGGGGCAGTTGGTGTTCAGAGAGCCGGGAGGGGGGCTCCGTGTGTAAAGTGGAAATGGGGAGCCCACTGTATCCGCACCAAGGTCCTCCACACCCACGTTGCTTTGGCTGCTGGTGTGAAGCCCACTTAAGTGGCTTCTCCACACTGAAGTGACCTCACACTGTTAGGGTTAGGGTTAGGGTTATGGGTTGGGGGTTAGGGGTTAGGGTTAGGGTTAGGGTTAAGGGTTAGGGTTTGGGGTTAGGGTTTGGGGTTAGGGTTAGGGTTAGGGTTAGGGTTAGGGTTAGGGTTAGGAAGAGGAAGAGGGTTAGGGTTAGGAAGAGGAAGAGGGTTAGGGTTAGGGTTAGG
>CAUYPK010096472.1:0-51022 GCA_963574355.1 Loris lydekkerianus
ACCCAAAACAATTACAATAATTGAGGAATCAGTAGGTTAAATGCTTTTCAATATTTATTGGTAAAGAAAAACTGTAAACTAGCAACAACAACTTTAAAACTTTAAATAAAGTGCAGAAAACCGTAGCTTAACAGGTAATCAAGCTAAATCACAATCACCAAATCAAATAACCTGTATGACCCGAGTATAAGCCGAATTCGGGTTTTTTGGCACAAATTTTGTGCCGAAAAAACTCGGCTTATACTCGAGTATATACAGTAATTTGCATTCCCACCAGCACTGTAGAAGTGTTCCCTTTTCTCCACATCCATGCCAACATCTCTGGTCTTGGGATTTTGTGATACGGGCTAATCTTACTGGAGTTAGATGATATCTCAAAGTAGTTTTGATTTGCATTTCTCTGATGATTAAGGATGATGAGTATTTTTATTTTTTCAATGTCTGTAGACCATGCGCCTGTCTTCTTCAGAAAAGTTTCTCTTCAAGTCCCTTGCACACCCTGATATGGGATCACTTGTTCTTTTCTTGCTTATACGTGTGAGTTCTCTGTGGATTCTGGTTATTAAACCTTTGTCAGAGACATAACCTGCAAATATCTTCTTCCATTCTGAGGGCTGTCTGCTTCCTTTACTTACTGTGTTCTTGGCTGTGCAGAAGCTTTTTAGTTTGATAAGGTCCCAGTAGTATATTTTTGAAGTTGCTTCAATTGCCCAGGGGATCTTCCTCATAAAATATTCACCCAGACCAATTTCTTCAAGAGTTTTCCCTGCACTTTCTTCTAGTATATTTATAGTTTCATGTCTTAAGTTTAAATATTTAATCCAGTCAGAGTCTATCTTAGTTAATGGTGAAAGGTGTGGATCCAATTTCAGTCTTACAGGTCACCTGCCAGTTCACCCAGCACCATTTGTTAAATAGGGAATCTTTCCCCACTGAATGTTTTTAATTGGCTTGCCAAAGATTGATTAACAGTAAGTAGCTTAATTCATCTCATGGTTCTCTATTCTGTTCCATACATCTACCTCTCTGTTTTTGTGCCAGTACCATGCTGTTTTGATCATTATCGATTTATAGTATAGTCTGAGGTCTGGTAGCATGATTCCTCCAGCTTTGTTTTTATTTAAGAGTAATGTCTTGGCTTTTTGAGTTTTTTTCTGATTCCATATAAAATGAAGTATTATTTTTTTCATGATCTTCAAAGTATGACAGTAGAGCTTTAATAGGGATTGCATTAAAATTTGATATTGCTTTGGGTAGTATGGACATTTTAACAATGTTCCTTCTTCCCAGCTATTAGCATGGTATGTTTTTCCATTTGTTAACATTTTTAGCTATTTCTTTCCTTAGAGTCTCATAGTTTTATTTATAGAGGTCTTTCACGTCCTTTGTTAGAAACACTCCCAAATATTTCATCTTCTTTGGCACTACTGTGAATGAAATAGAGTCCTTAATTGTTTTTTTTTTCAGCTTGACTATTGTTGGTATATATAAAGGCTACTGATTTATCATACTTAACTTCACTAACGTTAATATGAAGGAGAAAATTCTGAAAGCATCCAGATGTAAGAAAACCATAACCTGCAAAGGGAAAAATATTAGAATGACTACAGATCTCTCTGCTGAAAACTGTCAAGCCAGAAGAAGGTGGTCATTGAATTTTAATCTCCTAAAACAAAATAACTTTCAACCCAGGATCCAGTACCCAGCTAAACTGAGCTTCATTTATGTTGGAGAAATTAAATACTTTAATGACATTCACATGTTGAAGAAATTTGCCATAACCAAACCAGCTCTTCAGGATATTCTCAGATCTATCCTCCTAAATAACCAGCACAATCCTCTACCACAAAAGTAAACTCACTCAGAAACCTTTGAACAAACTCCAATTCCCACAGTGGTGAAAGGATTAAAAATGTCCACTGGAATTTCCACTCAAAAAACTCGATATCCAAAATTTTACCAGACTTATCAATATTCTCCATTAATGTAAATGGCTTAAACTGTCCTCTAAAGAGGCACAGATTGGCTGACTGGATACAAAAACTCAGGCCAGATATTTGTTGCATACAAGAATCTAATCTTACCTTAAAAGATAAATATAGACTCAGGGCAAATGGTATTCAGAAAAAAGCAGGTATTGCAATTCTATTTGCAGACACAATAGGCTTTAAACCAACAAAAGTAAGGAAGGATGAGAATGGTCACTTCATATTTGTTAAGGGTAATACTCAATATTATGAGATTTCCATTATTAATATTTATGCACCCAACCGGAATACACCTCAATTTATAAGAGAAACTCTAACAGACATGAGCAACTTGATTTCCTCCAGCTCCATAATAGTCAGAGATTTTAGCACTCCTTTGGCAGTGTTGGATAGATCCTCCAAGAAGAAGCTGAGCAAAGAAATTTTAGATTAAAACCTAACCATCCAACATTTGGTTTTAGCAGACTTCTACAGAACATTTCATCCTAACAAAACAGAATAGACATACTTCTCATCAGCCCATGGAACATACTCCAAAATCCATCACATCTTAGGTCATAAGTCTAATCTCAGTAAATTTAAAGAAATAGAAATTATTCCTTGCATCTTCTTGGACCACCATGAAACAAAAGTTGAACTCAGTAACAACAGGAATCTGCATACTCATACAAAAACATGGAAGTTAAATAACCTTATGCTGAATGATACTGGGTCAGAGATGAGATTAAGATGGAAATTACCAAATTTTTGGATTAAAACGACAATGAAGATACGAATTATCAGAACCTCTGGGATACCGCAAAGGCAGTCCTAAGAGGGAAGTTTATAGCACTGCAATCCCTCCTCAAAAGAACGGAAAGAGAGGAAGCCAATAACTTAATGGGACATTTCAAGCAACTGGAAAAGGAAGAAAATTCCAACCCCAAACCCAGTAGAAAGAAAAGAAATAACAAAAATTAGAGCAGAATTAAATGAAATTGAAAACAAAAGAATAATACAACAGATCAATAAATCAAAAATGTGGTTTTTTGCAAAGGTCAATAAAATAGATAAACCTTTGCCTAAACTAACCAGGAAAAAAAGAGTAACGTCCCTAATTTCATCCATCATAAACAACAAAGAAGAAATAACAACAGACTCCTCAGAAATTCAAAAAATTCTTAATGAATATTACAAGAAACTTTATTCTCAGAAATATGAAAATCTGAAGGAAATTGACCAATACTTGGAAGCACATCACCTTCTGAGACTTAGCCAGAATCAAGTGGAAATGTTGAACAGGCCAATATCAAGTTCTGAAATAGCATCAACCATACAAAATCTCCCTAAAAATAAAAGCCCGGGACCGGATGGCTTCACGTCAGAATTCTACCAAACCTTTAAAGTGAACTAGTACCTACATTACTCAACCTGTTCCAAAATATAGAAAAAGAAGGAAGACTACCCAACGTGTTCTATGAAGCAAACATCACCCTGATCCCCAAACCAGGAAAAGACCCAACAAAAAAAGAAAATTATAGACCAATATCACTAATGAATATAGATGCCAAAATATTCAACAAAATTCTAACAAACAGAATCCAGCAACACATCCACAAATTATACATTATGACCAAGTTGGTTTTATCCCAGGGTCTCAGGCTGTTCCCATATATGTAAATCTATAAATATAATTCAGTACAAATTAAAAAACAAAGACCATATGATTGTCTCAATTGATGCAGAAAAAGCTTTTGATAATATCCAGCATCACTTCATGATCAGAACACTTAAGAAAATTGGTATAGAAGGGACATTTCTTAAACTGGTAGAGGCCATCTACAGCAAACCCATAGCCAATATCATATTGAATGGTATTAAATTTAAATCATTTCCACTCAGATCAGGAAACAGTCAAGGTTGCCCATTGTCTCCACTGCTCTTTATCATTGTAATGGAAGTTTTAGCCATCGCAATTAGGGAAGAAAAGGCGATCAAATGTATCCATATAGGGTCAGAAGAGATCAAACTTCCGCTCTTCACAGATGATATGATTGTATATCTGGAAAACCCTAGGGATTCTACTACAAAACTCTTAGGAGTGATCAAGGAATACAGCAGCATCTCAGGTTACCTCATAGTTTGTTTTGTTTTGTTTTTTCCTAATTAGTTGAAGGGCCATAAACTTCAATCTCCAGGTATAAGGATTGTTATTGTCATTATATGTCTATATACATATACATAAATACAATCAGAATGTGATGGAAAGAAAATAGCAATGCCAAGTAAAATAACTGTTATAAGATGCAGTATGCTGCTTTTTGTTTAACAGATCCAAGGGGCAACACATTTATTAAATGATGACCAAATAAATTAAGTCACAACTTGAAAGCCCAGATGAGAATTTTACTGCAACAGCCATTTGTGCATTAATTCTTTCTCATACTCATTTTAAAAAAGGACTGAATAGATGTGTCCCATATGCTGCTAAGTACTTGGCTAACAGAAGAGTGAACACAGTCAATTCCTCATAGAGTATGTAAATAAAAATAAGTAATTATACAAACACACAATTCCAAACTATGATCACACTATGAAGGGGAAGTACACACCGCAATGAGATCATATATCAGATGGACTTAATCAAGTCTGTAACGTCAGAAGGCTTCCTAGAGGAAGTGAATTTCTGAGCTCTGAGCCAAAGGATGAAAGGTCACTAACAAAACAGGTGTGGGGTCAGGAGGGGGTAATCTATGCTATGGAACCCCCTTGAGAAACAATAGAAATGCAGGCGATTTGAAGGATTTCCAACATAGGGGAGTAAAAACTGCTAACTATATTATCTCTAACACTTTTTTCTTTTTCGATTCATTAAAGACATACATCCTGAATTGTTCAGTAGGAAGCTGAATTTCTTTAAAGCAAGCATTATTTGGATGTTTCCTCAAGTTTTATCAGTGGCTACAGTTGATGATCAGAAACAACTACACTGAATATTTTCTTTTTTTTTCATTAAATCATAGCTGTGTACATCAATGCATTCAAACAATGTGCTGATTTTATATGTAATTTGAAATATTTTCATCAAACTGGTTAACATAGCCTTCATGGAATTTTCTTAGTTACTGTGTTAAGACATTTATATTCTACATTTAGTAAGTTTCACATTTCTTACGTAAAATTATAGTATATCCTTATGACCAGGCTCAGAGTAAAATTCACAGTCTATTTAGATCTAGTAAAAAAAGACTGCATAGAAGAATGCATTACAGTATGCTAATCTTTATGTTGGTTTTATTATTTACCTAAAGACATTCAAGAATAAATGTTTGGGTTCACAAACCCCTTGCAATAAAAGCCAATTCCTTGTGCCCTCAAACAAGGACCAGGCATCCCAGGCTTTAAATTCCTAATCATCTACTTTGGAGTAAATTCTGAAATGTTTTTGCAAAAGATTTGCACTCTTCCCATTCATCCTTTTTAAACCCATTCCAATGAACAGGTGGAACTGGGGGCCATCCATTCAGACAGGGGTCTGGTTTAGATACCTTAATTTACAGAAACTTAAACTTTATATTCTCCCTAGATAATCCATCTAAGCCAGGAAAGATTTCTGAACCTCACGTTCTTGTCGAGGAGTACAAACTTTGTACTCTTTGCTATCTAATCCTTATCAAAATTCTAGTTGAAAGAAATAATGTTTATGGAGGATTGCCTAAATGACATAGAGCACATCTGTGACTCAGGCGAGATAGTGTGAATTTTACATCTCAATCTGACCAGACCATGAATGAGCAAATTCTAACCACAAATGCAATGTGTTAGCATCTCTTAAAATTGATTTTATTGAACTTCACACTGGAGTTATCTACTCGGCACACACTGACCATTATCATAAGAAATGGCTTTATTATGTCTATTGTGGGGTTACTGCTCATCTGCTGTATTACACAGTGTGTCTTCATGAGAACTAGGACAAAATTCTGCAGACCTAAATATCGGGAAAAGCCATGATTCCCTCTAGCAGCTGCTTTTTAAAAAAACGTCATAGACAGCATTCATCTTATGCCTCCTTTAATTGAATTGCTAAGTAGACTAAAGGTAGATGTGTGGTCCATCCTAGCAACTGACCACACAGAAAATATTTCTATAAGCAATTTCTACCCTCACTTTACAATTCTCCTCCATTTATTTCATATAATCTTTTGCTTATATCCATTATGTATTTTCATGCTTTTAATCTGACTAAAATATTTCTGAAAGGATAGAATAAACAAAATCCTGTAATCCCTAAGATGAAATAGAGAAACATAATGTTTATAGATATGAGAGTATTTTAGAAAACTAGCCCTCCAATCTAAAAATTGTTTTGAAAAATTAGTAATCTTTGCTGTTGGCTTTTTAATTTCATATTTCCCACTATATTTTTGATACTATGTGATCCAGGACCAAAAAAAATTCATTTTTGTTTATATTGCTTGAGAGAAAAATTGTTTAATGTAATTTGAATGAAAAGATACCAGGGACTTCGATGAGATCAAATAGGAGGCTATATGGAATTTCGTCTACTATATAAATCTCATCAACTTACATCCCAGACAGTTTTAGTACATGGTACTAGAAGCAAAAAGAATCCTATATCTAATTTCTCTGTTGTCTAGTGTTTTGAACCTCCCTTTTTATGAAGAACAACCTCATATGAAGTTAAAAATCTTCATAAGCTGTTATTTGCACAGTATTAAATTTGTAAAAATGTATGAATTAAATTTATCTGTGCATAGCGTTTAATGCCTGGACATTTAATATAAGAACACATAAATCCCTCTTTCCCATGAATTGTATAACTTACAACAAAATAATCACTAGCACTTAGACATAACACAAGGCAGATTTTTAAAACTTAATAAATATTAAAAGTTTCTAAGCAAATATGTTGATATAAAAGTAAAATTAAGAACACATTATATCAAATCTGTAGTGAGGTTTGGTTGTTAAACCCCATTCAGAAATAAAACTGGCCAATTATTGGGAATAATTACCAGGAATAGGTAGTATGTTGAAAACAGGTACATCTCAAATGCAAGTCTAAAATACACAGGCAGGAGTACATTTAAAGTACATTTAAAAATAAGGGGAAAGTACATTTAAAAATAAGGGGAAAAAAGACTCACTAATGTCAGCAAACACTAATCTAGTAAAAAGTATAGAAGAGGATGCCTGATAAAATGCAAATACAAATTTCTCTCAAAAGTAAGAGTGAGAATGTTTAAAATGTGCAGCAATCCCCAAAAAATAAACATAGGCTAGGTAAAGGGAACCGTGTGCCTGTATACAGCATGGAAAAATTAAATGGAAGATTTAAAAAATAAAATATAGACAGTAATTCTCTGACATTCTTATGGCATTTATTTTTACCTGATAACATGGTATTTATAATAAAGAAATATTGGGATGTGCTCAAAGATGTGAACAGCAGCAATATTCATTAATATTAATATTTGAAGGAACATTAATAAAAACAAAAGTAAGAAACTGTAATGGGAGAACTAAGAGGATTTATGTGGCTAAATTTAAAACGTAAAATCTCCAGTGGCAAAAAATTCCAACAGCAGATTTATGTGTAAAGACTATGATGAGGCCAACATCACAATCTTTTGGTTTAAAAATAAAACATATGGTGACACAGAAAGAATCTTAGCTCCAAAGTATTGATAGGCATATGGATTGACAGAATTTTTAAAACACAAAGTATATGAAGAATAATAACTCCACCTCAAAGTGTAACTTCTGGTTTGAATCTAGAAGAGTGATAGCGCTTTAATCTCCACTTTTTAGCTGCAATAGCTGTGATGACCCTTGAGACAATAAAATGCTAAATAAAAACAAAAATCTAAAAATAACACTACAAAAGTTCTTTGATTACACTTGTTCTGAGGAGGAAAATAGTAAGCACTTTGATGGTAAAACATATTGTTTAAATAAAATCAACTTCTAAGAATGCTGAAAGGTGATTATCCTTGAATTGATCATCTGTAGGAAAACAATTATTTCTTCTAAAATGTAATATTCAAAACAATTGGAAAATTGTTCTTTTCTAATTGTAACTCTTGCTTAGAATGATTGCCTCTCTAGTGAGAAAAAGACCTTTCACCAACCCATTCTTTCACCGGATACCTATGTGTCATATATAAATCTATTCTGCATCCTTCCTCTCCTTTTTATACTTGAACAAAAGATATCAGATTCATTTTTTTCTGTACTTGTAAAATGAGTGGATTTCTCTGTGCATAAAACTGATGGGAAAGACAATTTAACAATGTTTAACAGTATCGTAAAGGTGATGCACTGCTGTGCTGATTTTGGTCTGAAGCAGATAAATTCAAATTATAATTTAACCTGGTAATAGAAACTATTCCATTTGGAAAATATTTGTTGCAAAATTGAAATAGATAATTGATTGTAATTTCATAAAGAGAGGCTCTGACGTAGTTGCACTCACTGGGGAGTATACCCATACATGAGGAAAAACATGCCCAAAATCACATACACAGAAATGCTTTGACATATTATATAAATACCCTATATAACAAATGTATGAAGATGTTAATTTTAATACAAAATATACAATGAACTAAGGACATAAATGGGTTGAGTATAAATCTGCCGAAGAACTCATTCCTTTCATTACATACAAGTTTTCTACGATGTTTATGATAATAAAATTAATTTTGTTTAACTATAAAATGAGGCAAATAGCCACACATAATCTAAATATTTCTCATACACGAACACACACATATACGACAAAATGATTTTAAATGAACACATAACCAAATTGGTACGTAAAATTTAACACAAATTTCCATAAACTCTGTATTTAACCATCTGATACTAGCAAATATGAATACTATGTTTATATGAGAAAAAGTAAATCTTTATTCCTTGGAATGATTACACAAGCTTAGAAAAACCTGGTTTCAGATAAAGCCTTCACCAATTAAGTATACAGAATTTTGACATTTTACTTAACCTTCCTTTGTCTCAGCTTCCTTGTCTATAAATTACATCTTTAATATATCATCATTATTGTTAATGAGGTCAGATGTGCTATAATGCTACGTATCTATGTATAGCAAAGAAAATCAACTATTAAGTTTTAAAAAATAAAATTTCACATATGGTAGTTCAGTAAAATTTTTATAACATATATTTTTAGCTAAAAAAATCATCAACATATGTTTTTTCAAACAAAAATATTTAATACTGAACCAGCTTATTAGGGTGGAGGACATAAACAAAGAGAAAAATCATTTTCCCTGTGAGATGTGCCTGATTGTTCAGACAGTGGTGTCATTGTTAGCTTGAGGGGGTAGGATGGTAGAACAGTGGTGCCCTCTTATGTGGTAAATGTGTGTGCCATCTTAGGTGAAGTTCCTTGTAGACTCAGCCTGGTCCTCCTACAAGGTCTCCTCTTCAGGTTGTACCTGATTTTATTTTATTGCCTGTACCTTATTTTATTTTACCAGTTTTCATGCAAATTCACAGGGGAATCGGACAATTTTGCTTTTGTTCAGCATGGACTTTAGTGCATGTACTTTAGAGACAGAAAAATGTACAGACTAATCTTGGCCTTCTCTATTTATTAGCTATGGACAAATTATTTAGCTTCTCTTATTCTTAGTTTTCTAAGACACAAACTGTGGATAAGAAGTATTTATTTTGAAATTCTTTTGAGAAGTTTAAATAAAATATTAGAAACAAAAAAGTACCTGGAATGGATGCTGAATAAATTAGTTTTGTTTATAGATAATCATTACCCTACCAGCCTGAAAAACATCTTGGAAGTCAAAAACGATCTTTTTTTTTTTTTTTAGATAGGGTCTCACTTCGTTGCCCAAGCTGGAGTCCAACGGCATGAGCTATAGTAATATTGGCTCTGATTTAATGTTAATAAATAAAAAACATATATTACATAAGGGGTTTGAAACAGAAACACACAAAAAATGGGGTTATATATGGATCAGATGATGAAAATATTGTAACCAAAGTTCAATATTCACTAACTCAGTGTCTGTAGTGACTACAGCATATAACTGCTGCACGTAATGAGAACTGACTGTATTTATGTTTGTGTGAGTGTGTGTGAGTATGTGTGTGTGTATGTGTGTGGTGACTTTCTTTTTTATAACACAAAATACAGAAAGTAAAATTCAAAAGTTTTTATAGTTGGTAGGAATGCAAAGGACATCCTAGCTCAGAATATAATCCTTCCTGCAATAGTATGGTTGATATTGTTATTAGTATGGTTAATATTATTATTAAGCACATGGTGTCATCAACTAAAAATGGCTCAAAAGTGGAGGTCTTATGTGAAGAATACAAACCTAGGAGACAGATAAGCTAAATTTAAATACTAACTGAACCCCCTTTCAAGTTGTGTGGGCTTTGAAAGTACTTAAACTTTATGTCCGGTGGTGCCTGTGGCTCAACGGAGTAGGGCACCAGCCCCATATGCCAGAGGTAGCGGGTTCAAACCCAGCCCTGGCCAAAACTGCAAAAAAAAAATTAAATAAATAAAATAAAATAAATAAACTTTAATTTAAAAAACAACAACAAAACTTTATGTCCTTCAGATTCCTCTTCTATAAAATGGGTAGTCATGAATGTCAAATTAGATAAACCAGAAAATAAACCTAACACAATGCCCATTTTACTTGCTTAATAAATACTAGCTTCCTTCCATTTCCTATTAAATTCCCAGAAAACTTCCTATAAAATGCCTAAAGGGGGAATTTAAACAGTTAAGTCTTATGGAGTTTTTTTTGGGGGGCGGGGGTAATCACAAAGATAGCCAGGGCCATGTGCATTTATTTACATTGTTTAGTGATAAGAAGGTGAAATACAGTTATCTTGACGACAAAAATATTATCAGAGTTCTGTGCCAAATGATAGGATGCTTAAAGGTGAAGCTTACTCTTTCTGAACCACTTTCTTTTTCTTTCAGAACAAGTAAATACCCATCCATATTATGGCACACAAGACATAAAAACATTACTTTATTATTTTACTGATAGTTGTAGTAGAATATTGAGACCAAGCCTCACAAACACACAGCTATTGATAATAAGGCAGACAGTAAGTTATAAATAAAAATATTCTTATTTGATAAACATACCATATCAATTCCCAACACAGCCTCTTTGTAAATCTATAACATGGTCATCTGTTGACTCATTTACCTACCAGGTGGTTATTAAGTACCTACTAGGATCACAGTCATTTTATACATAACTATATCTGACTTTATAATACAATATCATAGGCTTTATAATACAATATCATAGGCTTGCTCATCTAATAGAACTATGTGAAAATCGCTCAGGGGAGATGGCTCAGGTGCTTCAGAACACTGCAGGTCAATGGTCCATAGACTCCCATGCTGTCTGAAAGAAGCAAGGAGCAAATATACCTGGAACACACCTTTCTTAAACAAAGGCATCTTTGGAAGAACAGAATGAACAGAAATCCTACTTGACAGAGATGTTTATGGTTATATTTGTCAATGACAAGAATTTTTAAATGACTATATAAAAGTTAATGCTATTTCATTATCCATAATGTCTTTTAAACTACTATGGCCACATCCTACCATAAGAAAAAAAAAGTTGTTATGGAAAAGTCAACCATGCATAAATAAAAGCTTCACTTTCAGATTAAGTAGAATATATTTTGTATGTTATTCTGTTCTATTCCTTTTTCTTCTGCATTATCCTATTCTATTGTTTCTGCTACATTGCATTTTTTTAAAACGCTAGTTGCAATGTACTGAGTTGATTTTATAAACCACTAATGGAACAGAAGTTTCAGTTTGAAAATATATTAATATGTTGCAACTAGACTCAAAATAAAGAGTTGGATTATAATTATTCTAAATATAATATGTACATATGATATCTCTTAGGATTACAAATCTTTTTTAAAGTATTTTAAACATTATCCAAAGTTACATAATTTCAAATAACAGTAATTTTTAGTAGTTTTGCCTATAATAAATTAACTAATTCAGTGAAACGAAAATGTGGAATTCTGCATTACTTTACCATAGACTCTCCAGAAGATTGTTCTGAGTCATCAGTATCACTATGTTTGAAGATTAACATCCTAAAAGTCATACACATAATTGTGACCATTGAACCAGGTAATATCACTGATAAAAGAATCAAAGCTGTATGATTCTAAAAACTCTATGAACCTATCTTCATAGTGGTATCCGTTAGCTTTGAATCTTTCAGACACAGTATAATACATAAGATATAATAAATAATATGTAATATATACTATATAATTTAATTTCCTTGAACTACACATGCAGTGAGACTAGAGAATTATTTTCAATGAGTCTTTGGATCCTGTTTGTTGCATGAAGATATTTTAGTGATAGTCACTGACCTTCATCAAAATGCTGAGTTGCAAAAAACTCTGGAAGACAAGATGCAGAGGTAGAGGTGAAGTTCTATTGCAGTGGTTAATGAGTTTTCCATGGGTCTCTCAAGCGTTTACACATGCTGCTAGGTGTACCAAGAATACAAGCCCCTTCGTTGTTCTTGCCATGGGCCATTTCACAGGGTTGTATTTGTAGCATGCCGTCTTAAGGAATGAGGCAACATTCCCTTACAAGACAAACAACAAGCTAATTTTCTGCAGTCTATAAAGTGATAGATTTCCCAAACTCACTGCAAACTCACTATACATAGCATCCATCAGAGCTATGCTACATCTTTTAAGTTTTGAGGCAAGGGGAACCAACACAGTAATGCTGTTGCTTATGCTGCCTGCGATGCTGTAATTCAGTCATTTGTCTCTGACCTAGACATCTCTTGTCTCCTGCAAGCATCCGTAAAAAAATAGTAGGCTGATGGCTTGATGCTATAGTAAAATAAAACCCCAAACCCAACAGGTTTATGAAGATAGGATGCTAACAGGCACATGATTTCTGGAACAGGAAGGACAAGGATATATGGGTCAGGTTTAGAGAAATGAAGACTCCCTGTGATCGATAAGTGAATGCTCTTGCCCATGTGGTGGATGAGGGTGAGTAAGGATTTATGAATGGAAGGCAAATTAACATTTAGATGCTGAACAGAGAAAGGTAGAACTAAAACAAGCTGTCCAAATGATACCTTGATTGTTGCTCACTCTTCTGAAAGCAAGTAGTAGAATAACCTGTTTTATTGATAAGTCTAGCAACCATACCTAAAAGGCGATGTGGCTGTGGCTATTGAATCATGGAATCCTCAAACCTAAAATAAATAGTGTGGGCAATCAAGACCCCCTTTTCAAAACAGAGTTGTGGATGAATTAAAAAAATTAAGGTTCATGTGGTTACTCAGTCAGCAGGTGGCCACTCAACAGTGAGAGTAAATTCCTTGTCTAATAACAAAGACTGGGCCAAACTCATGCATCTGGTCCCTGCTTGCAACACTGACTTAGCTGATAAAAAGAACAGGACACCAGGTGCATGAGAATTTGAAGGTTCTAAGAGCTATGAGACAAAATATAGCAGCATGTAATGGGCAAAACAAAAAGAGGTTTCTGGGCCCACGAGATACAAGGAAGGGATGCTAGTATTCAAGCATGAAATCTATTTCAAAAGGTCAACAATTAAAAGTTAAATATTAATAAAGAATTTTTGAAAAGATTGCACTTCAGTTTTCTTGTCACTGCTCCCACTGTCCCTGTAAGCTTGACTCCCTACAACCCTCCACACTCAATCCCCATCTAAAAAAAACAGCATGGTCTTCTGAAAGTGGTCACTGTGGTCCCCAATTCATGCACACATCCGAGGCCTTGGTCTTGATTCCTAGAGAAGGAAAATGCACCAGAATTAAATAACATGATTGGGTTGGAGATTGCCCTGGAGGGACCCTTTTGCCCCATGTATCAATGTACTTGGCTTTCACTTTTGCACTATAACTGGTGTTGAGCATCTTTGAATTCTCTGTCCATTAAGTGTCAGAGAAGATTGTCCCACTTAGGGATGGCCACAGGAAGACATGTGACAGAGGGACATGTAGTTATACTCTCACTTGTCCCAATCTACCATCCTGAACTCCCTCAGGTTCGCTAGCAGAAGAATTATGAATACTTGAAAGAATAAGTGAAACAAGAGTTTTAATTAAATGTTCTGGTGGCTGCCAAATAACTAAGATAGCCCATTTGCAGTAACACAGTGCCACCTGCCTGATGTAGCTACTGTACATTTGCTATTGTGCTCTGCTAACACCTGACACATGGGGGACCCTCGTGATTCTACGGCCTGACATTACATTTTGAAAGTAGATCACCTTAGGTTTGACAACTGTCAGCAAGGGCCTTGATAGGCATCACTAGTCAAATGGAAATGGTGCATGCTGAACCAACTAGCCTGGACCTAGTGACATCTTAGTTATACATGAACAAGGAGCAACTAGACCTCTGGGGGAAACTTTCTCCCTCACTGCACCACCTCAGTAAACCTACTGTCTCAACCAATTCATAGAGCTTCCCTCACATGCCTAGGCCTACTTCCCTGATATTTTGGCTAAATGGAAACTTTAAGCTGTTCCTTAGATACCTGCTGCTTAGTCATTCAGCCCACTGGGCATAACTCAAGGTAATCCCATAGTGTAAACCCAAACTCCATTTTATGAAGTTGGTGAGACTGTTATTAGATGTTGGATTATTGACAATGGCCCAGGTGTTTGGTATAACACTTAACCACAGATCAGGCCAAGTGCTGCGGCTCATGCCCATAACCCCAGTACTCTGGGAGGATAAAGTAGGATAATTGATTGAGGCTAGGAATTTGAGACTAGTCTGGGTAACACAGCAAGAAGCATCTCTACAAAAAGATTTTTTTGTTTGTTTGTTTAGTTAGCTAGCTACGATGGCACGCACCTATAGTCCAAGCTACTCAGGAAGGCAAAGCAGGATGATTGTTTGATTCCAGGAATTCAAAGCTGCAGTGAGCTATGCATTTCAGCTTCAGCAATAAAGTGAGAACTCATATCCAATAAAAAACAACAAAGAAACAAACAAAAAACACCTCAGACTGATTGTCAGATTAGAAACTCATCCTTCCTTCAGGGCTGAGAACTATGGGGAAAAAGTGTGCCTCCTGATCAGTCTGGGTCCCTCCTGGAGGTGCCTACATTAAGACACTATTTTCTGAAGAGATCAATTTGAATTCAGACACTGCTCAAGCCAGCCCTAGCCAGATTACCACCATTGCTACGGGAGGGATCTATCATCATACCAGTCATGGGGTGTGGACCAAAAAGATATGACAAAGGCAGGATCAGAAATTTTTCTGTTATGGGAGTGCATCCACCATCACAAGCAGGACACTATGTTCTGGTGCGGAAGCTGCCACTATGTGCCAGATGGGCAACACCTGCAGAAAGCTGGTGCCCTGGTATGGTGGCCACGAAGACCACATTTTACATGGTGTTTGTCAAGAAGTGCAATAGGGTTTCATTTGAAAACTAACCAGTTAGCCAGTTTCCTAAACTGTAATTTTCACAGGGTGATGGCAAGAGGGCCAAGTGACAGTGGGTTGTGCTAAAGGAGAAGATCACTGAGCTTGGAGAACCAGGAGCTTTTGTAAAGGGAAACAAGCTTGTCTGATATTTATCCCAGAAGGACATAGTGTCTTTATCTTAACAGACAATGAACAAACCTGCTCTCAACTCCAAAGAAAGCTGTTTATCTGCCTTCCAAAACTGTCCACGAGGTACACTTGAACAGATACTTGGAAACAAAAGGGCAGGTTGGTGCCTCTTTTCACAAATGTGTAGAAAGTTGAGAGCACCACAGAGAACTGTCTCCCCACAGCATTGACTCCACCTGCCCCTGGAAAAGTAATTATATTGATCTTTTGTTTCCTTCACAGGGCCACTGCTATTGGTGCTTCACTGATGTTGACACTTTTTTAGATTACAATAGCACTGTTTCAGCCTAATCAGCCTACTCTAGCCACACTGTTGTGGCCCTTGGCACTTAACTATGTCATATTTTCAGCTTTCTGAGCCACCTGCAGTTCAACAATACTGCAGCTTTTAACACAGAGGTCACCCAACAATGGGCTGAAAGCCAAGTTAACTGAGGAATGGTCCGTGTTTCGACATGTACCTTCCATAAGCATCTGGACTCTGGAGGGGTGGTACACCCTCCTCTGAAGGCAATCAGAAAGATTTCTGAGCCATCTCCTGTCATCTCTCTTTGGTCCACACACCTTAGTAGGACAACTGGTCACTGAATGCAACTGGCCCAGAAAGATGCTATCTTCTTTTGATTATCTCCTGGATAATGATCAGGATGAAAAGGGTGAGGATTATATTGACCTATTTTGAAAATTGGGGATTCTGCTCTGACCACTCCTGAGTATAATGCATTTTACTTTATCCTAACAGAAATCCCCAGCCAACTGGCTTGGTATACCTTTCAGGTGGCAACTCACTTATGAGGGGACCTAGGAAATTCAAAGTTAATTGTAGTTTGGTTCCCTTTATATTCTAGTTAGATTAACATAATCTTAGGTAATGAATATTATGACCACTGGTCAAGTATATGGTTCACCAGTCCCCCTACAGTGACTCATGGGGGCTGGTGGGGAATACAGTAAGTTTCCATTTCACAGAAAAGTTCTGTATTTCATTCCCATCTTGCCCTTTCAGATGCCCTTAGTGAAACAGTTACTAGGATGTGGAATACAAAATTTGTGGCTATGGAGTAAGAGCTCCTTAGACCCCAGGAGGTGGGAGAGAAGGAACAGTTGATGCTCTTTCAGCTCCAGATCTAGCATCCCAGATCAGCAAAATAATTACCACCCACTTAAGTAACATTACTCTTGCAGCTAGCAATGTGACCTGCTTCTTAGTGTGTCATCCTATCCATATTGCTATGAAGGCAGAAACATTAATGTGAACATGATCAGACCAGAAAGGTTTGTTTGTTTGTTTGTTTTTTAATCCCTATGCCATCCCTGGCAACTTCCAAACATCCCCTCCCTGCTCTCCTTGCCAGTATGTATACAAACACATGGACGAATGCCATGTAATTTACCATATATACTCAAGTATAAGCTGACCCGAGTATAAGCCGACACCCTTAATTTTACCCTAAAAATTGGGAAAACTTAGTGACTCGAGTATAAGCCGAGGTGGAAAATGCAGCAGCCCCTGGTAAATTTCAAAAATAAAAATATATATCCAAAACAATTACAATAATTGAGGAATCAGTAGGTTAAATGCTGATATCCTCACATCAGATACAGCTGAAGCTCTGTTTGGACATACAGATGATGAGGAGGAGGAATCCAGTTTTAAAGGATTTTAACCTTTGTGATTTAGCTTGATTACCTGTTAAGCTAAGCGCACTGAATCAAATAACCTGTATGACCCAAGTATAAACCGAGTTCGGGTTTTTCGGCACAAATTTTTGGCACAAAAACTCGGCTTATCCTCGAGTATATACAGTAATATAAATGCAGCATTTTTCCTAATTCCCAATCAGCCCTGGCTCATGGAATGTATGGCAATCAAGGCCGTAGCTAGTCAGTAACTCTGCTTAAGTGATTTAACCAAACTGATATGTAAAGGTGTCAAATCAAGCTGAGACCCAAATTTTTAAGAGAAGTACTGCACTTCTTCAAATTACACAATTGTCTGTGAGGGAGAAAGGGCCATAGAATGTTATTGGGAGTTTCTTTGTGGCCTACCTGTCCCCACCCTGTAGTTATTATAGTGACACTAAGATCAACACACTCACCTAAACTCCTTGTGTGGGTCATAATGAATAACTGATTGGCCTTAGCCTGCATTTGTCTAGGCCTACAAGTGTCTCTTGCTGCTTATTTAAAGTTGGCTAAGTACAGGAGGACCCTGGGGGTATAAGGCGGTCAATATGTACAGATTGCCTTAATCCTGCCATCTAAAATCCTAGTAATAGTAGTCTTAAATAAATGCTTTATTAGACAAGCTGAATGGTCTGTTCACAACCTTTGTAAGTCAGAGTGGTCAAATTTGACTCGTGTCAATTCACCAAAAATCAAGACAGCATGTGGAGAAAGTAGATTAATGGCCTCCCAAAGATGTCCACATCTTAATCCCCAGGGCATGTGAAAATGTTATGTGACATTGCAAAGGGGAATTAAAGTTACAGATGGAATTAAGGTTACTAATCAGATGACTTAAAATAGAGAGATGATTTTGAATTATTCAGTGGGTCATGGTAATCTGAAGGGTCCCTCTATATGGGAGACACAGGCAGAAGAATCAATCTCAGAGTGATTGCTGGCTTTGAAGATGAAAGGAGCCTGCAAGCAAAGGAATGTGGGCAACCTTTAGAAGATGGAAAAGGCCAGGAATAGATCCCCCCTAGGGCGTCCAGTAAGGAGCATGCTGCTGACACCTACACTTTAGCCCAGGGAAATCCATTTCATACTTCTGACTTCCCAAACTATAAAACTATAAAATGTTGTATTAAATGGTGTTAAAAGATGTTGTCTTAAACCACTAAATTTGTGGTATTTTGTTAAAGCCACAATAAAAAACTAAGACAGTATAGGGTTCAGGGGTGGAAAAGACACCCTTTGTGAGCCTGCAACTCTCATCAACTTCTGGTTTGAAGCAGCAAGAAACAGACTCTCTATTCTATATTCACCTGGTATATTTTTTCTTAGGGTTGTGTTTGCAGTCAGCAACTTTTAGGCATAAGGTATTATAATCTCTTTGGGACAAACAGCAGGCTTGTTTATTGCTTTCCACAGAAGTGGCAGATTGGCTTAGCTCAGTGTCCCTCAATTGCAATGTGATACCCACTGGGTGCACAGCATCCATATGGGCTACACTGCATCACCTCTGGGGTACCTGCAGGCAAAGAAAAATAATGCCACATGCAGATGCTTAGCAGCTGACTATTATGTAACTAATACAGGCCTTTGTCTCTAAGGGTTTCATGCCTTTTGGCAGAATCCAAGAAGTAGTAATGTATTGACTTATCAGACCATATGTGTAAGTAGTGTAAAATCATATGCCAGTCCTGATACTCTTCACTAATCTAATAGAACACTGAGCATTCTATTACTTTAATATGTAAATTCCATTCTCCAAATCAATATAGAATAGGGGTAGGACCAACATTTATCGCTTAGATTATTTGTCATGAAAACAAACATTAGTTTGGATACACTATTTAAAAAGCATATCAAACAAAAGCATACACTGGGGAAAAGAATCCCAGTTCAATAAAGGGTGCCAGGAGGACTAGATAACCACACACAAAAGACTGAAACTGGACCCATACCTTTCACCACTTACAAAATTGATTCAAGATGGAGAAAAGATTTTTAAATCTAAGGCATGAAATGATAAAAATCCTGGAAGAAAGTGTGGGGAAAACTCTTGAAGATGTTGGCCTTTGGAAAGATTTTATGAAGAAGACTTCGCTGATAATTGCAGCAAGAACAAAAATTAACAAATGGGACTTAATTAAATGGAAAAGCTTCTGCATAGCTAAGGAGACAACAATTGAAGCAAATAGACAATTTTCAGAATGGGAAAAGATATTTGCATATTATGAGTCTGACAAAGGCTTGATAACTAGGATCTATAGAAAATTCAAATTAATTGACAAAAAAAGAGCTAACACTCCCATGTATCACTGGGCCATGATGGGACATGAATAGAACCTTCTCTGAGGAAGACAGACAAATGGTTAACAAACATATAAAAAGAATGCTCTTCATCCCTAATCATCAGAGAATGCAAATCAAAACCACCATGAGATATTACCTAATTTCATTATGATTAGACTACATCAGACAGTCTCAAAAGTGCAGACATTGGTGTGGATGTGGAGAGAGGGGAACACTTTTAGACTGTTGGCGGATCTGAAAACTATTACAACCTCTCTGGAAAGAAGCATGGAAAATCCTCAAAGAACTCAAATTAGACCTCCCATTTGACCCCACAATCCCTCTATTAGGCATTTACCCAGAAGGAATAGAATGATCTTATCATAAGGACATATGCACTAGATTGTTTACTGCAGCTCAATTTACATTAGCCAACATGTAGAAACAACCTAAATGTCCATCAGTTCAAGAATGGATTAACAACAAACTGTGGTGTGGGTATACCATGGAATACTATTCATCCATAAAAAATGATGGAGACTTTACATCTTTTGTATTAACCTGGATGGAGATGAAAGACAATCTTCTTCATAAAGTATCACAGGAATGGAAAAGCAAGTATCCAATATATTCAATTTCATTATGTAGCCAGTAGACGATCTAATTCCACACCCACATAGGAGAAAAACTCATTTCAATTCAAGCTGTGGGGAAGGGTATTGAGGGAGGGGGAGAGAGGAAGGGGTCGTGGTGCTACCACTGAATGGGCACAATGTAGGGGTGCATAGCACACCTTTGGGGTATAGGAATAACTACAAGAGGGACTCTACCTAACAAATTCAAATATTGTGTCTTAGTTGTTTGTATCCTCACATTAATCTGAAATTAATAAAAAAAAAGTGTAGCTATTTTCTTGCTACTCTCCCCTTGTGCAATATGTATAAATGTTGAGACTTACTAATAAGAATCCAAGTCTGGTTCTTCTGTTTATTGGCTATGTGACCTTGGGCAAGTTATATAACTCAACAGTAAAAACAGAAATAGCAGAACTTACATCATCATAAGGTTGGGGAGTTAGTATGTGTAAAGTGATTAGAATACCTGGTAAATTTTTAATATTGTTAACTACATTTCAGTGAGATGTGTTCAGGACTGATGAGCATCCATGGAGTTATTGAGAAAGAAGAAGCGATCCCCTTCTACTTCCAAACCTCTTGTGAGAATTCACTCACAAACAAATTAGGATTGAATAAAATATAAAATAATGTTTTTCTTTAAATTACTTATAGGGGTATATAAAATATTGCAATCAGATTTTAAGTAAAAGTCACTCAAGATGGATCTCAAAAGCAGAATTTATTTTTAAAAAACTACCTCTATATTTCCTGTTAAAGTGTATTCACTGCATTTGAGTAAAAGAAATCTGATTAACACAATAATTTAATTTTCTTAAAGGAGATGTAATACTCTAAAATGATTGCTATATAGGGATTTATTCACAGAAGTAAATAAAATAATTATGTAGCTGATGAAATGACTGTTTAAGCCACTGTACAAAACGGATGTATTTTTTCCTTCTTTTCAATGAATGTTTAAAGCTCTCTTTCAAGCTCTTGGTAAATCTATTGATCTGTGAAACACAGTGCACTCCAGGGAGGCAATTCAGTTGACGTTTTATATCAAATGACGAGATGAATAATGACCATACTATTTGGTAATTAAACGTCTTACAAATCTTTTAAATAAGTGAATGTCAAGAAAGTCAAGTGAGGTCGAGCATGTTGTATTGTTTTCATTCTCATACTAATGATATAAATGATTACTCTAAAAAATATCCAGAATAAGAGAGCATAGCAAAAAATTAAATAAAATACTTAAAATATATATGAAGTTATCTATCTCAGAATTCGGCTATATATGTAATGTTTTTTTTTGGGGGTTTTTTTTTTTGTTTTGTTTTGTTTTGTTTTCCCAACACACAGAATTGCTTTATATTCTTAAATGTTTTGTTTGGTTGAAATATTTCAAATCACTTTTGTCCATGCATAAACATGTGAGGAATATCAACTATTACCAGTAAAGATAATAGTATAGTTTGCTCAGCACCTGTAGCTTAGTGGCTAGGGCGCCAGCCGCATACACTGGAGCTGGTGGGTTTGAATCCAGCCCAGGCCTGAGAAACAACAATGACAACTGGAACCAAAAACTAGCCAGGCATTGTGGCAGGCACCTGCAGTGCCAGCTACTGGGAGGCTGAGGCAAGAGAATCGCTTAAGCCCAAGAGTTTGAGGTTGCTGTGAGCTGTGATGTTACGGCATTCTACTGAGGGCGACATATGAGACTCTCTCAAACAAACAAACAAAAAAAGTATAGCTAAGATAACATGGATTATGAAGAAAAATCTCATTGGAATCTCAATTACGGAAGTTGCACATACATTTTCTATTTTAGCAATATAAAAACAAAGAATACTTACAAAAATTTTATGTATGTTATTTATTCTAAGTCTAGCACTGAGACTCCTCTCACTACCATTCTCCAAGTAATTAATCACTAAAGTGTTTAAGATGGAAAACTTAGAAACCCATATTAATTGAAAAGTTTAGAAGTTAGAGTGTTGTTATTTTTATTATTCTTTTTTGCTAAAGGCTACTTTCTGTGGCCATAAATACTAGATCATTAACGTTACAATATCATGAATTAACAATTCTATAGTGAGTGATCTAATTTTTTGAAGTTGGCCCACATACCTACTTGTTATTACATAGACTATAATGTAGGCTAGTTTCTGATTTCTAAGGCATACATAATACAGCATATATGAAAGAATCAAGAGATTAAAAAAGCATGAGGAATAAAAGTTAGATACAAAAAAAAGATTAACTAGGACAAAAATGTAAGAAAATTATCTAATTAGAAAAGAGGTAAGGACAATGGTTACTAGAAGACCTGGAAGCTGACGGCTTCTGTGGAAGTCATTTTCTGCTCCATAATAAATATCTTAATAAATATCTCCCATTTCCTGAACATACCTTGAAATCTTCCCAAATGTACAAATTGTAAATACACAAACATATACTTTTTTTGTGTGTGTATAGGATTTTTCATGCTCATGTATGGGGAGAATTCCAAACAGCTCAATTTTAGCCTTCAAAAGTCATTTCAAGTTCCAATTATCCTTAACAATTACTCATTTAACAATAAGTGATATGGGGGTTTTCTTCCACTATTTTTAATTGTATTAGTTACCTATTGCTGCATAACAAATCATTATAAACTTTGTTGCATAAAAGAACATGCATTTATTGTCCCACAATTGCTGTGCCTCAGGTGACTGTGTAAGGCTTATCTACATCACCTGCTCCTGCCAGGCTGCAGCTGAGGTACAGACAGGGCTCAGCTCTTTCTTGAATCAGGGCTCTCTCACAAGTTCACATGGATGTTGGCAGGATTCATTCTTAGAATTGTAGGACTAAGGTCTCTGTTTTCTTTGTGTCTCTATTTTTCATTTAAATAATTTATTAATTTCACTTAAATAATTTTTCCATCAATAAATCACAGATTTGAATTTAGAAAGATAAACACACGTATCCAAGTTCACAGATAGTAACAGAAACGAAGAACACAGGTCTCCCAGTACCACAACCAGAGCTTCTCAGTAGGAGCCATACTGCCATCTAAGGAAGGAGAGGTGGGGAGGTGAGGAGACTTGTGGGAGAAGTGCTGGTTGTAACAATTTGAGACATTATTAACATGCATGGACAAGTCATACTTGGGAGTCATCTTCAATAATGGTATTGCATGTTGGGAGACTTTTTCCAACTATTCATGCATACTTCAAGTAGAGTAACTCTAAGTCTTTGTCCAAGTCAGTTCCAACATATTCCTATTGCTTGGGAGATACTTATAGAACACGTAACCTTATTTTATATATAAAATACAAAGAATTTTACCATGTTTTAAAATACAGGATGTCCAATAAGTTCATGTGAAATTTAAAATATTTTTAAATTCGTCCTTATTATTATTATTTGAATAAGTTTAAATCACACATGAACTTTATGGACACCCTTATTCAATGAATTTTCCAGGAGTTCAGTGATATACAACATATCAAAGTAATAGCTCTAATGCTGGTTAATGTATTATTCTCTTTTTATTTATCTTACTTAAGTTGATTTTACAAGTAAAGCAACCATACAACCACTTTACAGTATACAGTATCACTTATTTCTTTCTGAAATTATCTTCAGCAGACAAAAGACAAATAAACCACTTATATTACTCCTTTAATAACCTTTTTGAACCAATACTACTAACATAATTCCTTTAACTCCCCAAAGTTTCTGGAATGAAATACTCCATAGTTATCTAGCTATAAGGTATATATTTTTACAATTGCAAACTTAAGATTTAGCATATTTCTGTTATCATTATATAGGATAATTTCTAAACCTATAGTAAAAATAAAAATAAAATTTCAGAATACATGGTTAGCCTACTAAAATATTAAAGTAATTATAATCTCTTTCAATTGAAACACTAATTACAAATTATTCTTACAAATCTTTAAGTAGGTTTCGTAAGTTCTTATCAATACTTTCATAACTTACTTCCTGTTTCTCTTTTTGAAAGTAAAGTGATTTATTTTAAATACATTCTATAATTCAGAAGTTAATTCATTTACACTATTCTAGCTTCTAAACATTGAACATACAGAACGTGAAACCACACCATAAACCTCCTTATGCTTATATTGTGATTTAGGCCACAGGTGGAATCACATGAGAAGGGGAGCTGTTCTGTGGCCCTGGATAATAGAGCACTGGAGGGAGTTAGAGCCAGACTGCCTATACATTAATTGTGTAACACTGGACAAATTACTTAACCTTTGGGGGCCCATTTTTTGCATCTGTAAAATGAAGATAGTAATGGTCTCCAACTCATGGGTATATCCCTCTTAGGTTGTGACCATTGAATGGGTTAATGCTGTTGGATCACTTAGAAGATTACCTGGTCCTACATGAATGTCAGATATTATTATTATTATCGTTATTATTATTACTATCATTATTATTATCATTATTATTATTATCACTACTATCATTATTATTATTATTTGAAGCCCAGGGTATTGACAAAGAGTCCAGACAGTCTGGCCAAAAGAACATACACTAACTCCAAATCAATAATGCAAAGAGACACTCAAGTGTTTTGAAAAGAGAATTAAGCATACTTCTCTCTTTGAAGATGTAGCTGTTCTGCTACAAGTTCTCTCTCTGCAGTTTGGTACTTTGCTGAAAGTGCAGACCACGTTGTCAAAGGGACGACACCTTGTCAAAATCTCCCTGTAATACTCTATTCACTTCAAGAAAACTTTTCTTAACAACTGATTTCCTGAGGGCAAGTCCATACTCAAACCTAAAATCTCAAAAGAGGTAAGTGGTTGGAGTCCACGGTCAATAAGATGTCCTTCTGATTAGGGGTTCTCAACCTTCCTAATGTCATGACGCATTTTCATTGTTACAAAGAGATCACAACCCACAGGTTGAGAACCGCTGTTCTGGATAGAGGAATATATTTCAACATTTACTGACCAGAGAAAGATATGTACAGAGTGTAACAATGAAAATAAGTATACAATATAAAAGTATCAGAATACTGAAAATATAAAATTATTTAATAAATATTGGTAACTCCAATTTCAAGTCCACTACATGAGAAAAAATTGCAATGTGATACCCTCTCTTTTGGTTCACTCACAAGAGAGTATGAAACCTGTTTATGTTTACCCAGCCTCACATGCTGCTTAACCCTAAAAGACTGCACCTCATGTAAGGAAACTCATCAAAGTTAGTTCTGAACTGATAACGTTTCTTAAAAGGGCAAAAAGCAGTATCAGAGGTTTCTTTCAGATGGTTCATTATTGATATGAGAATGTAATGTCTGCATCTAACTCAGGACAGAGCCAGTTGAAATCACTGTAAGAAATAGTAAATAATTGTGAGAATGGACGGACTGTTTGGTACTTAGAGATAAGAAAAATGTATTTAATGGATATAACAAAAAAGCATAAATCATCACCTGAGAGATGAAAGATATTAGCAAAAATTTTTAAATTAACTATAGACATTCAAGAGGAATATAAATTGAAATTTCTTTGAATTTGGAGAGAGAAGTACAAGAGAAATTATAGGAGAAAATATTAACACATTCTTTATAAGGCTGAAGAGAAACAGTCTTTAATTAGAAAGTTCAGAAATTTTCTAAGAAAACTCTTATTGATCTTTCCTCTATAAAGGTTTACTTTTAATTTGATCCAGGCAAACAAACAAGAGATCTTCATTTCTCCTCATCAGACACTTCATGTATCTTCATGCAAGTGCAAAGATCTTTGCATTTTATAAATTAAATGTGTCAATATATGTTATTAATATCTTATGCTATAATTATAATTCCATGGGATTCGAGATGGTGATATAACTTTTTTCTTCTGTCCCCAAATTATTTAAAATTATACTAATATGTAAAGCATATATTTTGTGATTATTCTTTGAATAAACACAACAGTTTTATTCAAAAAGGAAAAACTTTCACATTATGCTTTTCAAAAAAGAAGGTTCTCATGTGAAGACATAATCTTGATTAATGAAAAAACATTCATGATTAAGAGCATCCTTTAGCAGATTAAGGTTTACTATTATTTTCCAACCTTAAGATTCTTAGAGCACTTTGGCAAATCCATTCATTTATATTGTTTATTCAATTATCTCAAACTACTGATCCATGCACTTAAGTGTCAAAACAATGAGGAAGAAAAAAAAATCATCACAATATAGTCTGAAAGTTTATATTCATGTAACTTTTTTTCAGCAGACCCATTGCTTAACCCCAGAAATAATATGGCAATTGAGAACATTTAGTTGTACTCACAAAAATAACTATTTTAAGTACAATATCGCAAGAATATTTACCCCTAGATACACTGAATATAAAAAAGTATTCTGTTTCACTGCTTTGCCTTCTTCATGGGCTTAAACCTGCCAAATTATTTCATTTGATTTCAGAGAATTCTCATATGGCAATCTATTTTATTTACTTTATCTTCAATAAAATGGTTCAGTGAACATTAGCAACTCAGAGACATAAGTTTCAATCAATCCCCAGGCAAAGGCGTCAATCTAGATTAGACCTACTGTGCTATGAGTTGTGGCTAGAAAGTTGGAATAAGGCAGAGCAATAGTGAAAATATGAGCCAGGCCGAATAAAGCCACAGTGAAGAGAAAGCTCTCCCCAGGCTCCCACACGCACTGCTGACACAATACAGGTGCCGGTTCCACACTCAGACAGCTGACAGCTAAAAGGAGGCTTCAGACCCAAACTTTATTTTACATGACACCTACAGTAATAGTTCTCTGTTCTCCAGCAGACAACAGTAGCAAGTTGAATTGCCAAAAGTTAAAAATGAGGTTTCATAGTCACCCCTTGGATATTATATAGAGAGGAAAAAAAAAAAATTAAAACATCCAAGCTGCATGGCATCTCTTATACAGCATCTTCATACGACTACTAATGTAACCATAGTTTCAGTGGACCTTTCCTTACAAAGTGGTATGACATTTTAAATATAGCTGCTGGATTAGATTTTAACCACAAAACAATCAGTAAGTTTGAGCAACAACTCATTTTGGAAAATGATATCATTAAAGGCTAATTCCAAGAAATGTGGGCTAGTACTGTTAGATGCCGTGAAAATGTCTCCCAAAGCACAAACTTTGTAATAAGTGATGCCGGTTCATATTTGATATGGGCTGTAAAAAGCAGATTATTGTAATGGTGCACTTCCCAGCAAACAAGACCATTAAAAAGGTACTTAATGTTCAGTTGAATTGAAAAGCAGGCCAGTTAAAATCCATATTTTGCTATTTGGTATAATAGAATCAAAAATGTTACTAGTGAATAGCTCCAAGTCACAGATTTAAAATTATAAATGTAAACTTTTTTTCAGATGAACAAGTTTCCATTCATTTACTTTTTTCTTCTTAAATATAATACAGGATGTTTGCCCAGACTCTATCATCAGATCAATAGGAATGAAATTTGGAAGGATGGTTTCAGGAGAATTTATTTTTAAAAATGTTGCTGTACTACTTGCTGATACATACTTCTCCACTCACTTTTCTGGAGACCAAATGTATTACTTTTCTAACAAACTCAACACTTCAAGGTACAGAACTTCAAATATGTATACATACATCTAGATAGTTCCATATAACACTGTTGTTTACAGCTCCATAGAGGACATTAAAGTAGAACAGAAAACTAGCATAAAACTAGTAGAATACATTCTGTAAGCTCAGATCCTGTAATGGTGAGAGTGTTCATGCCCAACAGCTCTTCTATAAAATAGGACCTACCAGAACACACCCGACCCCACCTCGACCTACTTAGTCCTGAATAAGCACGACTCTCTAGCACAGCTGAGAGGAATGGGCAAGATATAAAAAGTGGCCTCTGAATGTGACAAAAATCAATATTTCAGGTGAATCTAAACATTTCATGTTTTCTTTTCACTTGGCTCAGTATCTTAACTGCTAATCTCTGTAATCTTTCCAAAGCCAAGGATAGTGTTAAAATTCGTGGACATAATTTTAGGGATGAAAAAATTAGATGATGCATTAATCACTTGCCATTTGATGAAAAAATTATTCCTAGACTTAGCGATTTAAGAAAAACTAAAACCAAAAAAAAAAAAAAAAAAAATCTGTTCACACATTGAGGGTTAGGAATCCAGGAGTGTTTGAGGTGGGTGGTTTAGGCTCTGGGTCTTTCAAGAAGTTTCAAGTTGTTTGGGGTCCCTCCATGGCTGTTGACCACAGAGCTTGGTTTCTCACCATACTGACCTCTCCGTGTCAGCTAGCTTCCTCCAAGCAATGAGAGAGAGAGAGAGAGAGAGAGAGAGAGAGAGAGAGAGAGAGAGAGAAAGAAAATACAGAGTAACAAGAGAGAAAGAACACCCAAAACAGACCAGATGTTTTATATAACCTCACCAGAAAAGTAAACATACCACCATCTGTGCCATATCCCGTTGCAGCATAGAACAACCCTGGTAAATATGGGCAGGAAAAACACAAGAGTAAAAGCCAGGCATTGGGCACTGTCAGGACTTCAGAGGCTGCCTACCAGGCCCAGGCTCTGGATCTCAGTGAGTCATGTTCCTTCCCTACATAAGCAGCCTCACTTGTGTAAGTTGTAGCAGATTCTTACAAGTAATTCAGGGTTGTTCAAGGTATATTTCAGATTGCTGACTCAATATAAGAGTGGATAATTTATAAAGAATGCTTTTTTATAAAATCTGATACTTGAACTGGTTACTGGGTGTGAGACCAGTGTCCTAAATCAACAACATATTTTATATATTCAGTAAATATTTCTTCGGATACGAGTATATGCAAGGTCATGGAAAACACCTAGATGAGCAACACACATCCCCTGATCTCTGCGAGGAGCAGAGACTAGTGATCATGGACCTGAAACGCCAGATTGGATGTCATGTGGTCTGATACTATGCAGGAAAAGTCCTGGGCTAACCAAAAAGAAGGTAAGAACCAGGAGTGTCATGGAAGGGGAAGAAATGTAAGCATGCTTTGTAAAGCTAGAGAAAGGGAAAGAAACAGCAGGATGTACAATGACAAAGATGTTAGCAAGTAAGGCGGGGGATCAAGGTCTGCATACCAGCACAAAGAAAAAAGGTGGGATACTGGGGTTTCATCAAATTCCAGAGAGTACTAAATACCCGCTAGGCTGTATTCAACCTGGTGATTTTAGCCAGCTGGAAATAAGGGATGAATTTTAGCCAAGTTAAAGAATAGTCTATTTGGAGTTGTGCTGTAAGCATAATAATCTGAGAATAAAATTGCTTTTTATTAAACAAAAAAGGTAAGAATTTAAAGTAATAGATTACATGAATTTTAAATTAAGGAGTTTAACATGCTGTGTCAGACAGAACCCGGGATGGCCCCATGTCTATGCCCTGGGCAATTCCCATCCCTGTGACTTGTCTCTAGCCACAGAATATGGCAAAGGTTAGGGGATTTCATACCAATGATTACATAAATATATATACACATATTTTATACACATATTCACATATATATATTTATATAAATGTATATTATAGAAATATATATGTATTTATATTTATCATATTCACATTGTGTATGTGTGTGTGTGTGTCCTGCTAGGATGCAAAGCAGATTCTCCTGCTGGCTTTAAAGAAGCAAGCTGCTATGCTGTGAAGTGGGGATGGAGAGTGCCACATGGGAAAACGTGGGTGGCCCTCAGGAGCTGAGGATCTCAGTTCTACAACTGCAATAAATTGAAGTCATCCCCCAAACAGAAAAGTATGGAAAAGAACCCTGAGTTTCAAATGAAAATTCAACCTGACCAACATTTTGTTTACTTTAAAGACCCTGAGCTCAGTTATGCCTAGACTCCTGACCCAAGGAAACTAGTAAGATAATAAATGTTTATCGCTTTACACTTCTACTTATTTGGTTATTTGTCACACCATAACAGAAAACAAATATGCGTGCTAATCTAAAACTCAGAGAAAACATCTACGTAATGCAATGGACTGGATGTTTGTTGTGCCCCAAAATTCATGTTAAAATCCTAACTCCTGCAGGGAGTGGTAGGCTCATGCCTGTAATCATAGCACTCTGGGTGGCCAAGGCAGATGGATTGCTTGAGCTCAGAAGTTTGAGACCAGCTTGAGAAAGAGTGAGATCCCATCTCTAAATGAATTCATGATCTATGTGTATTTGACTTAACAACAACAACAACAACAAAAAAAAAAATAACTGGACATTGTGGTGGGGGCCTATAGTCCCAGCTACTTGGGAGGCTGAGGCAAGAGAATCACTTGAACCCAGGCATTTGAGATTTGAGGTTGTTGTGAGCTATAATGCCATCACACTCCACACAGGGTGACAAAGTAAAATTCTTTCTCTAAAAAAAGAAAAGCAAAGAAAATCTGAAGCCCCATTGTGACAGTTCTAGGAAGTGCAAGGTGGGGCGGTGGGGACATAATTAAGTCATGAGAGTGAAGCCCTTGTGAATTGGATTAACACCTTTATAAAAGGGACTCCAGACAGTTGTTGGACCCTCTTTTTTGCCACGTGAGGACACCAGAAGAACTTGGCAGGAACTTAGAAAAGGGGTCTCAACAGAATCTGGGCTGATTGGCACTCTTCAAGCCTCATTACTGTGACACACAAATGTCTGTTGTTCACGATCCATGCATTTGGCACTTTGTTAAAGAAGCTTGAAACTAAAATTCAGAATTAACTCATTTGTAGTATTTCTATAAGGCTCATGATTGGAACAAGATCAGAACACTATCCAGGATATTTCCCAGGTGACCTGAATAATACGGTCAGCATTCAAAACTAATACAATAGAAAATGAAGTACCACTAACCTTACTTTTTAATGTTCACCATGCCCTTTGTATGTCTTCACACATTCAGCCCTCAAATCAACTCTGCAGATGGAGGTATTGTTATGTCTATTTTCCAGATTAAGAAAGAGAGCTTATGCGACTTGCACAAGGTTTCACATGTGGTAACTTTGTTTTGGAACCACCATTCAAACCCAGGCAAATAGATTTCTAGTTTTGCATCCTGAACACCTATAGTCTACAGTCCTTCTTTTGTAGTCTTGTTCACTCTGTTTCTTTTTGCCATAGAACATTAGTGCATCAAGCATCTGAATTGCTGACACAGTCCCCCTCAGCCAAACCAGCTTCTTGCATGGCCACTTTGCAGATATTTGAAAAATAGAGCAATTTTTTTTTTCCTCTATGATGCCTAAACTTTAATAAGTATATATGAAATGTATAGCAATTTTCTATAAACATGTGAATGAAATTTATTTCTACTTCATTGAAATAACTATAACATTTTTATTTAAATTTATACTTTTACAATAGAAGCTATGAAAATAATTGTGAAAATCTTGACGTAAAACATATACATACACATATACCTGTTTATCCCAACACACAAATGCTCACAGTTGTAAGTTATATGAAACATTTTAGTTCCCACTGTAGAAGTATAACTTACCTAGGGAAGATTATTTAACCTCTTATAAAGATAAAATAGAGATAAAAACTAAAAAAGTGTTTAAAAATGAGAAAATTCAATCCAATATTCACTTTAGGGATTTTCTGGGGGGAAAGTAACAAAAAGGAGAAAAGTGAAAACAAATAATTCTTATAAATTACCATGCACTAAGTGCTAAATGTTCATAATAATCCAACAGACAGATATTTCTGTATGAAAATCGAGGTGCAATGATTTACAGAAAATCATTGCCTATCCAATGTTTTATTCTTTCTTTATCACAAAACCTTGAGCTTGAGGGTTCATAATTCTATACCTTTCCAGGAATAAATGCATTATCAGAATGCGCTTTCCCATTAAGATGAAAATTTGTCACTAAACACATGTATTATTTACACTGACAATTGGTTAGTGTTTATTTAAAAATAAAAAATTAAAAAAAAATATTGCCACTAGAAGCACATAACTACCAAAGGTCTAATTAGCAAGTTCCAGAAGCAGTGTTGAGGACTAACTTTAAGTGCAATTATGTTATCTTCTGGAAAGAGAATTTCCTATTTAAAAAAAAAAAAAAAATAGTAATTCCTTTCATGGTTCTATGATGTTGATTCTCAGGTAACTCCTGCTTTTCATAAATCTAAGCTCCCTTTGTTATTATACAAATAAATATACTCTTAATCACAAAACAAGAACTTAAATATTAAAAGATAAAGATGGATTATATCAATAGGACTATTATTTACAGTAAACATGCTAATAACCTCCCCCAAAAGATTGGGTATTAGCAGATATATGTTCTAATAATACATAATTATTTTGTATTAGTTATAAGATCACAAGCTATATTGCTTTTTCCAAAACACTGCAATTCTCTGTCTCTGTTTTTCTGCTTACCAAAGAATAAAAATATCTACCTTACTCATATAATAAGATTATTGAAGAGTAAAACGAAGAAAAAGGCTGCCAAAGTACTTCATCTTAAATGCTAGATAAATGTGCAATTTTATTTGTGCGTCTTGAAAAATGGTAAAATTAGTAAAATTTTTAAAAAAAAATCCATAAGCAAAATAAAAGGTAAAATTCTTGGAAAATATTTAACTGTATAACTAAAGAAAACTGATAAAAAATCTGTTAGGGGAGTTATATAATCACTATCTTAACAAAGTTTTAGAAATTGGTAGAGAAATTTAGGCAGAAAGTGAGACTCCTGGGTCTATGCTCATGGCAAACTCCTTGATGAAGAATTCTACAGAAGCCACCAGGGCACTGTGGTTCCCCTCTCTTTTGAGGTAAGATTAAGGAAAGAAATGATGTAAATTATTAGGATGCTTTGAAAGACAACTGCTCTAACCTACAATTTATTTTACCTTTCTTTTACAATTATAATTATATTATTATGGATTTGGATACTTACAACAACCTGCTTGATTGATACTTTACCTCAATGTTGAAACTGAAAGCCTAATTTTACATGAACCTTACATATTGAGAACTTGTATATGCTGATGTTGTAAATGTCTGTATCAAGGAAAACTGCCACAAAATTTAAAGATGTGTAATAGTAAAAAGAAAAAATAAAATACGCTTTTTAAACAGCCGACTTTCCAGGTCCCAAAAAGTTTATCAGAAAAATCAAACTTCTAAGAAAAAAAAAAATTTACAACTATGTTATTCTTGTTATTTTCTCAATACTTCTAGATGTCTCCCAAACTTTAATATCAACTGAATTGTTAAAAATAATATTGAAAAAGACCATAGTAATAAAAGAGCAGCACAATGATTACAAAATAATCCAAGGATTATTCTTTTTTAATGATTCATTTTAAATATTTCACAACCAAATTCACATTCCACATAAATTTATGCTAATTAAAAACAAACACACAAACAAACAAAAAAAAATAACCAGGGACAAAATTTGATAGGAAGAGAGAGAAAGAGCAGCAAGGAGTGAAATGGGAGGCCCAATGGCAGAGACGGCGGTAAACATTTCTATCGCCATACTCGACACACCTCTGCAGTACATGGAAAACATTTTTTAACCTTTGGACAAAGATATTTAACCAAAAAACTATAGAAAAAAAATAAACATTAGAAAAACAAAAATAAGCACAGTGAGCAAAAGAGAATTTTTTCAGAAAGGAATCTTACCTGTTTCTTCCAGATCTTCCACAAGACTTTCGAGTCAATCTTGAAATGAAGTTCTAGGAAAATTCAATCCCAGCATCACATTAGAGTAGCCCTATTTAGAGAGATAAATAATTGTCACTGCTTAGAAGATTAACTTTGAATTTATGTAACAATTAGCGTAGTGACTTCACAGGCCATAACACATAGTCATCCTTGAAAAGGAGAAGTGCAAACGCATTTGCTACTTTGTACGTCTTCAACTATGTATGTACATAGATGTATGTACGCTTTTTGTACATTTTAATTTAGAGAACCCTAAACGCACTGTTTGGTACAAAGCAAGGGGCACAGAGCAGCGAAAAATGAATTTTCCAGAGATGCAGATTTTGTTTCTCACTCTTACCTTGATTTGGCAGCATTAAACTTTAGAGTGATTCAATTTTATAATTTATACAATAAAGTTATTTGTATCTTAAGATTCTCAACTGAAAACATGACTGATTTCAATTGCCTCTTCAACTCATACTTAATGAGCTTCGTAGGCCTTTTTGCAATTAACAAATTGGTACTAAGCATGTATGCCTTATAATCACAATGTAAGAGTTATGACACTAATGATTATTTGAATGTGTATTTCCCAGACCCATTTCCTATTTAACCACCCTCTTATTCCAGTCTCTTTCTTCTTTAATCTGAAAGATTCAGATTATCCTTTCTTAGGCTAAAGTAAGTTCAGTGTACAGAATGAAGGTCCAATAAAATTGTAGGACTTAGTAGTATATAAATAGCAAATAGGTTTTGACTCAGACACCAATTCTGAGCAGTCAGTAGACGAGAAAGCTGAGTAGACTCAGTCTGGCAATACTTGCCATAGGCATTGAAAGGCATAAGCAACATGACATGCCATCTTCCTTAGTCATTTCACTAATTTTATTTAAATCATTTCTAAATGACTTCAAGCTAAAGAATCCTTTGCTCCAGTGAAACCTTAGCAAGGGTCCTATTAAAAATAAAGTATTCCAATTGAATCACAGTTCCAAAGAGTCAGTGCCAGGTAACTGCTATTCCACAAAGCCTTAGGTATTCTGCAGAGCACAATTTGAAACCACTGGTCAGTTTATAATAAGTATTAATGTAACTCAAAGTCATAAATATTAAGATAATTGAAACTCCTCTTTGTATTACAGCTATCTTTCTCTGTTGCTTCAGTGTTTTCCACATTTCTTTTGATAAAATTATACACATTAAGCCAGCCCCACTCTTGACTTTCCTTGCGTCTTTCTTTCTTTCATGATTATTTTCTGTCTGCACATGCCTTCAAATGAAGTGGATTTATTATTAATGTAGAAATCTAAGTTATTTCTTAATTATGTATTGGCTTATTTTCCCTTTCCCATGTTCATAGTCTATAAATTCTACATTTTTAAAGAAAATCCAGGCTCAGTACCCACAGCTCAGTGAATAGGGCGCTAGCCACATACACAGAGGCTGGCAAGGTCGAGCCCAACCTGGACCTGCAAAACAACAATGACAACTGCAACCAAAAAATAGCCAGATTTGTGGCAGGCACCTGTACTCCCAGCTACTTGGGAGACTGAGGCAAGAGAATCGCTTAAGCCCAAGAGTTTGAGGTAGCTGTGAGTGGTGATGCCACAGCACTCTACTTAGGGTGACATAGTGAGACTTTGTCTCAAAAAAGAAGAAAAGAAAGGAAAGAAAAAGAAAATCCATAAACCAATTTTAAAAATACATGCTATAAAATTTATATTAATATCAATGTAAAATTCAAACTTGAAGGGCAAAGAGATAAAATATCAAGATATAATACAAATCCAGATATTATTGCAGGCATATAGAGTTTAGAAATAAGCGTGCATACGTAGGAGAGCTTTATATATAACAGATGTAGCACTACAAAGCAGAGAAAAATGTTGGTACTATCCTGTTGTAGCAGGAAAGTGGTCTTGGAATATGGCAAAAAGCAAAATTGACTCCCTCTCATACTATATACAAATTTGCATTCCGGAGAATTTAAAAAGTGAAATGGGAACTTTATGAAGCCAATAAAATAAAAATCAGGCAACTATTTTTGAGACCTACAAGTAAAGAACCTTTATCTCTGAAACAAGACCTAAGATGCATAACACATAAGGCATAAAATAGATGAATTTAGGTACATTAAAGTGAAAAATTTACAGTGAAGGATACCATAGATAAATTTCTTGGATACATTAAGACTGAAAACAAATGAGAATTAATATTAGATTATATACTCAGAGGAATCACAGAAAATTACAGGGGGAAAACATAAAAAGGCAATTTTCAGAAGGAGAAACAAATATAGTCTAGAATTCATAAAATCTTTACTATTCAAGAATATGCAAATTAAAACCCAATGAGATACCACTTTATGTCATCAGAAGAGCATGAACTTGAATGCCACATTCTGCCTAGTGTTGACAAAAATATGAAAAGATCAGAACTCCTTTGATTATTACTGATGGGATCATAAATAATACAGCTATTCTTAAAAGCAACTGGCCAATGCAATATGCCTGTGTTCTTTATGACCCAAAGCACTTTTTCCTGTATTATAGTATATGTTTGGTTTTTGCTTATTTTGTTCTCTCCCTCTAGTTTCTCTATTTTCATTATTCAAAACTAGTGTCAAAATTAATGAATCAAAAAAAGCAAAAACATAAATTAGAAATACAGATATAAATACCAGAAACTTATTGGTGCTATATATGTGGATGGGTATTGGGAAGGTACAAGGGAAAGGTATTTTAATTAAAAAAGTAAAATAAAATTTAAGCTTGTATGCTATTATGAGTGCTTTTTGATTCTACATATGGGTAATATTGTACAGTATTTATTGTTCTATTCCTGGCTTATTTCACATAGTATAATATTCTCTAGTTTCATCCACATTTTTGCTAAATTAATTAATTAATATTGATAATTTTACATATGGATGGGAATTTTACATATGGATGATAAAGACAACGAAAAGAATGGATAAGAAAATGGAAACACAGAACCAAATGTTAGATGAGAGAGATATGTAGAATATAGAAAAGATATGGTGGGGCTTAAGGAAATGAAGGAGACAAACAGAGAATGTAAAGATGCAGAAGAAAATATAAAAAACAGGTTAGATCATGGAGAAGAAAGAATCTCAAAACTAGGAGATAAACCTTTCTAGTTAACCCAGGTAGTTAAAGAGGCAGAAGTGAGAGAAAGCAGAACAGGCAATTCTTAGAGAACTATGAGACCCAATGAAACATCCAAACATATAAATAATAGGGATTTCTGAAGGGGAAAAAGATTGTCCCAAACATATGAATAATAGAGATTTCTGAAGGCGAAAAAGATTGCCCTACTATGGACTATCATAAATTAAAACTTCCCAATTTTTACTAAAGACCCAAAAATACTCCTTTCAGGATATCGTATCCTGGTTGTCTCAACTCAAACAGAGCCTCACCAAGACACATTGTAATAAGCCCATCCAAAGTTGAGATGAAAGAAAAAATTGTACAAGCAGCCAGAAGTAAGTACCAACTGACATACAGGGGCAGAGCCATTAGGATGAAGACAGACTTTTCAACTGAAAACTTCCAAGCCAGAAAAGTATGGTCATCCACCTTGAACATTCCTTTTTTGTTGTTGTTGTTGTTGCAATTTTGCCAGGGCCAGGTTTAAACCCACCACCCTCAGTACATGGGGCCAGCACTCTACTCATGGAGCCATAGGTGCCACCTTCACCTTCAACATTCTTAAACAAAACACTTTTCAGCCCAGAATTCTGTATCCTGCTAAACCAGCAGTTCTCAACCTGTGGGTCAAGACCCATTTTTAACAATGAAAATACATTACAGCATTTGGAAAGTTGAGAACCACTGTGCTAAATTAAGCTTCTAAACTGATGGAGAAATCAAATCTTTTGCGAATATACAAACACTAAGGAAATGTGCTACAATAAGATCAGCTCTATAGGAAATACTTACACCTGTTCTCAACACTGACTATCACAAAGAATCACCATCAAAGTAAACACCCAGAAGCTAAAGATCAAAATTTAGCTTCCAGAATGGCACAACAAATTAAACTATACTTTCACAAAAAAGGTGAATAGATATCCACCACACTTATCAATTCTCTCAATAAATGTCAATGGAATGATTTTACCACTGAAGAGGCACAGATTGGGTGATTGGATCAAAAAGCACAAGCCATCCATATGCTGTCTCAAGGAGACACATCTAGTCTGAAGGACAAATTAAGACTCAGGGTTAAGGGATGGAAAACAGTATTTCAAGCAAATGGAAATCAGAAGAAAAGAGGAGTTTCCATCTGATTTTCAGATACAAGCAAATTTAACATAACTAAAGTTAAGAAAGACATAGATGCTCACATTATACTGGTCAAAGGAACAATACAATAAGAAGACATTTCAATTTTAAACATGTATGCACCCAACTTAAATGCTCCCAGATTTATAAAACGGACATTGATGGGTTTGACAAACATGATATCCCAAATTACCATAATAGTTGGGAACTTTAACGAAACTGGACAAATCCTCTAAAGCAGCAGTTCTTGCGACCCACAGGAACTGTATTAAAGGGCCACTGCATTAGGAAGGTTGAGAATCACTGCTCTAAACAGAAACTAAACAAAGATACAAAGGACGTAAATGTGATCCTAGAACAAATGGTATTAATAGACATATGCAGAACACACCATTCCAAAGCTAAATGATAAACATTTTTCTCATCAGCCCATGGTACATACTCCAAAATCAACCACATTCTAGGATACAAATCAAACCTCAGAAAAATTTCAAAAAAAGAAATTATACCTTGTATCCTCTCAGTCCACAAGGCAATAAAAGTAGAACTCAACTTCAACAAAATGTTGATCCCCACACAAAGATTTAGAAATTAAACAACCTTATGTTGAATGATACTTGGGTTCAGGAAGAAATAAGAAAGGAAATCTTAAATTCCCCAAATATAACAACAATGAAGACATAAGTTACCAAAACCTGTGGGATACAAAAAAAAAAAAAATCTGAAAAGGGAAATTTAACACATTAATTGCCTACATTCAAAAAAACACAAAGAGAGCACATCAACAAACTCATTAACCTTTTTATGGAATTGGAAAAAGAAGAACTTTCAAGTCCCACACCCAGCAGAAGAAACGAAATAGCCAAAATTAAATCGGAGATTAATGAAATTGAAAGCAAAAGAATCATTCAGAAAGTTCACAAAATAAAAAGTTAGTTTTTTGAAATAATAAAATCAATAGAACTTTGGCCAGATTAACAAGAAAAAGAATCTCTAATAACCTCAATCAGAAACAATAAAGAGGAAATAATAACAGATGCCACAGAGATCATCTCTGAGTAGTAAAAGAGACACTATTCCCCCAAATTTGACAATGTGGAGGAAATGTTTCAATACCTGGAATTATACCCTCTCCCTAGACTTAATCAAAAAGAAATAGATCTCTTGAACAGACCAATTTCAAGACTGATATTGAAGAAACAATAAAATAATTCCCCCACCTCTCCCAAATGCCCTGGTCCAGATGGCTTCATGCCAGAATTCCATCAAAACCATCAAAGAAGAGCTTATACCCATACTGCAAAAATTATTCAAAAAATTGAGAAGGGGGTGGTTCCTGTGGCTCAGTGAGTAGGGTACCAGCCCCATTTACCAAGGGTGGTGAGTTCAAACCCAGCCCCAGCCAAACTGAAAAAAAAAAAAAAAAAGCTGCACGTGGCAGGCATCTGTAATCCCAGCTACTCGGGAGGCTGAGGCAAGAGAATCACCTAAGCCCAAGCATTTGGAGGTTGCTGTGAGCTGTGACACCATAGCACTCTACCGAGGTTAATAATAAGTGAAACTCTGTCTCAAAAAAAAAATAAATAAATAAAATTAAATTAAAAAATGGAGAAGAAATGAATCCTCCCCAACACATTCTACAAAGTAAACATTATCCTAATACAAAAAACAGGAAAAGACCAAACTAGAAAGGAGAATTTCAAATGATTTCTCTAATGAATATAGGTACAAAAATTCTCAATAAAATCCTGTCTAATAGATTATAGCTACACATTAAAAAAAAAAAAAAATTCATCATGATCAAGTTGATTTCATCCCAGGGATACAAGGCTGGTTTAACCTACCTGAGTCCATAAACATAATTTGCCATATCAGCAGAAGCAAAAACAAAGACAATACGATCCTCTCAATAAATGGAGACAAAGGATTACCATACATACTCGAGTATAAGCTGACCCAAGTATAAGCCGACCCCCTTAATTTCACCCTAAAAACTGGGAAAACTTAGTGACTCGAGTATAAGCCAAGATGGAAAATGCAGCAGCCACTGGCAAATTTCAAAAATAAAAATATATACCCAAAACAATTACAATAATTGAGGAATCAGTAGGTTAAATGCTTTTCAATATTTATTGCTAAAGAAAAACTGTAAACTAGTAAACTAGCAACAACAACCTTAAAACTTTAAATAAAGTGCAGAAAACCGTAGCTTAACCATTTAAGACAGCAAAGCATTGTAAATAAATGGTTAAAAATCATGAATCCTTATACTCCAAAACCCCTGATTATAAGGATTCAGGATTTATAACCATTTATTTACAAGACTTTACTGCCTTAAATGGGGTTTTCACTTAATTAAATGTGCCATTAAATATTGTGGGTTAAATAGTTCAGTGGAAACAGTTCAGTCCAGCCGCCTACCTCTTCAGCTCAGCGCGACGTGTGGACTGAGCTGAAGCACCGTCCCCTCAAGCAGACAGCAGAAGACGACTGGAGACTACGTGCATTTGATTAGGTGCGCATGCACTGAATCAAATAACCTGTATGACCCGAGTATAAGCCAAGTTTTGTGCCGAAAAAACTCGACTTATACTCCAGTATATATGGTATTCTGATAAACTATATCAGGGCAAGATGTAAAATGTCAGATATAAATCTCATGTATGAAATTTCCACATGTTAGGCCTGGCTTGGTGGCTTCCACCTGTAATTCTAGCACTTTGGGAGGCTAAGGTGGGTGGACTGCTTGAGCTTACCAGTTCCAGACCTGACTGAGCAAAAGTGAGACCCTGTCTCTATTAAAAATAGAAAAACTGAGGCAAGAGGATCGCTTAAGCCCAAGAATAAATAAAAATAAAAAATGTAAAAAATAAAATAAAATTCCACATGTTGAATTATCAAAAAAAGAAACAACTCCTGGCTCAACGCCCGTGGCTCAAGCAGCTAAGGCGTCAGCCACATACACCTGAGCTGGCGGGTTTGAATCCAGCCTGGGCCTGCCAAACAACAATGATGGCTGAAACCAAAAAATAGCTGGGCATTATTGCGGGCACCTGTAGTCCTAGCTACTTGGGAGGCGGAGGCAAGAGAATCACTTGACCCCAGGAGTTGGAGGTTGCTGTGAGCTGTGATGTCAAGCACTCTACCCAGTGTGACAGCTTGAGGCTCTGTCTCAAAAAAAAGAAAGAAAAACTCCTTAATTCTTCAGAGAGACATTGTTCAACCACAGATAAAGTAAGAGCTTAACTATTCATACTGTAAAAGTAACTAACACCACTCCATCCTCTTGAAAACCAAAATTACCAGTTATCCAGATATCCCACTTTCTGAAAGCATCATCTTAGTCCCTGAGGTTTTAGTTTATCAAACTCCTGCCTGTAAGGTCATTCCAACTTTTCAGACATAATTTGAACTCCTATTAAGATAATAAGTTCCTATGCAACAAATTAGCTATTTTAGAAAGAAATTAGTCTGGAGGCCTTTTAGGCTACACACAGGGCACAGTTCTACACAGAGTAAAGGCCTGGGAGACATGGTGGCACAGACTAGAACGAAAGGGACCAGAGCTTGGTAATTTCATCAAGCATTGTGGGGATTTCTTTTTCTTTTTATTTTTTAAAGAAAGGATTAGAAGACAGACTCTGGTACACACACACTTGTTGTCAGGTAAATAGTAGTCTCTGGTTCCCATCTCCTTTGTTCTCTAAGGTGAGCCACTGAGAGGATGTGATTCCTAAGGTCTTAAGATTCTAAATAAATGGAAAGAATGCAGTGGAGGAGAGGCAGTCACAAAAACATTAAATACCAACGGGGGGGGGGGGGGATAGTGAGAAAAAAAAGGAAGTCTTAACAGTGTCCGAGTAGGGAGCAAGAAGAAATTTTCCATCAACCTTCTCAGGAAAACTAAACGTTTTCCTCCAACATTAAGCAACAATTACTTTACAATAAATGAGAAAACGACGTACAGGTCATCATTGCCAGCCCTCATCTCCAACTATTAAGAGAAACAGTTTTTAACTTTCTAAAACGAGTGGGCCCAGGAGACCTAAGTTAGTCCTCACCCACTGGCTTTGACTCCATTAATTTAATGCAAACCTCCTTCAAAATAAAGAAATTCAGAAGACAGTTGCCCAAACCCTAATTCAGACCCTACACCCCAGAATTCTACTACCCCCATTTTGGAGAACCTGCATGAGGCAGAAGGGGGCGACCCCTATCACAAGAAGTCCCTTTCCGGCCAGGGCGGCGGCGGTACCCATCAGAGTGGCAGTCATTTTAACAAGCTGGGTCATTTCCTCCTGCCGCTGTTCCCCGGGCATTCCCACGATATTTCCCAAAGCTTCCCCAAATCGCGCGTGGCGACCCTGACCTCGGACGCCAGGGACCCTCCGCGCCTGCGCCGCGCCCCGAGACCCTCCCCGGCACCGAGCCCCGGCCTGCGGGCGGTGCACCGCGCGCAAAGGTCACTCCCAGATGCTTCAAGCAGGAGCGGGAGAGAGAAACGAGCCCTCCGGGGGGCACTGGGGGAGAGCTGCGAGGACAGAAGGCAGCACGGACTAGAACCAGGCGGGACCGCGGGGGCCTCCCCGCACTGGCGTTCCCACACCGCCCACCCCAGGACGCGCGCAGATCCGCCGGCCTGCGGTCCCGACCACTCTGCAAGGCGGGCTCTCCCAGAAGAGCCTCGGGGACGCTTCGGAACCGCGCCCCCCAAGGGGCGCCTCGGGCGGCGCGGCCCAGCCCCTACCTCCAGGAGCAGCCCGAGCAGCAGCGCCGCCGCCCTCCCAGGCTGGCCACTCATGGCTCGTCCGCGTCGTCTCCCGGTCGCGCTGGGCGCGGGTCGCAGACTGGCTCCGGCTGAGGCAGGAGGCGAGGGAGCAGGGATCAGGGACGCGCGGCGCACAGTGGCCACGCTCCGCCCCCGCCGGGCGCGCATCCGATACGCCCCGCCCTGCGCGCGCCAGGGGCTCCGGGGACGCCCGAGGCGCGGCGGCGCGGCTGTGGGCCGGGTTCGCGCGCCAGGGACGGGCGCTGGGGGCGCGCTCCGGGGGCGAGGCGCGAGGCTGGGAGCTGCTTTCGGGCGCCCCCGCCTCTGAGGGAGAGCGGGTTTCAAAGGCGCGCGGTCCCGGGTGCTGAGGCTGGTTCTGACTCTGGTGTCCGGAACTTGGGTTCCCGCACACCTCCGGGGCTGCGCAGGCTGCCCGGGTGTGCTATGAGAACTGAAAGCACAGGTAGTAAGAATAAGAGAGTCTGTCAGGCTGGGGCGGACCTGACACGGCTGGTCTCCACCTTCGGCGTCCCATTCCTTTTTTTTTATTTTTATTTTTATTTTTTATTTTTGTAGAGACAGCGTCTCACTTTTTCACCCTCGGTAGAGTGCCATGGCGTCACTCAACTCACAGCAACCTCCAGCTCCTGGGTTTAGGCGACTCTCTTGCCTCAGCCTCCCGAGTAGCTGGGACTACAGGCGCCCGCCACGACGCCGGGCTATTTTTGCCAGGGCCGGGTTCGAACCCGCCACCCTTGGTATATGGGGCTGGCGCCCTACCCACTGTCTCATTCTTACTGTTTTGTAAATTTAACTCCCGCCCCTAAAGATGCCCATGTTGAATAGTTTAGGAATTAACTTTTGATTAGAAACGTTGTAATAGATTGTCACTGTGTTGTGCTGATAATTATTTAAGAGAAGGGTTATTGTAGTCTTTATTGTGAACTATTACGTTTGAATCTAATTTGGTTGATGGAAGAACAGAACAGTCTCACCGTTCTCCAGAACCGCTAGCCTTCTGACAAAGTTTGGTGGACCTATCCCCATCTCTGTATATTGGGTGACAGTAACGGGCAGGCGGCCTGACCCTCTTGGACTGGTAACAGGAGGACAGCCAAAGGGCAGGAAGGCATTCCTAAGTATGCTAGAAGGCTTTCTACACCCTAACCTCCCACTTAAGGTGTCTGTATTTTTATGCCAGCACCTCCTGCCCTGGCACTACTTGGACTTCACCCTCCTGCCAGGCAGAGAACTGCTGCTCAGTGTGCTGTGTCCTTCACCTCTGCTGACCTTAAAGTCGCTAATTTTTCACAACACTGTTCAGATCCCACCTCATTCATGAGGGTTTTCAACAAGCGTTTATTGAACTTATAAGATGGGGTGGACCCCAAGCTGGGGGCCAAGTATGTATAGGTGGAGAAAACTGAGCCCAGAGCCTAGGGGAGAGAGAGTCATTTAAATAATTATGCTGCAGAGGACTGAGTATGGAGACCAGGGTGTGTGAGGATAATGGATGAGCATAAAGGACATTAACTACCTGTAACCAGAAGTGGAAGGAAGTGGATCAGGGAAATAGATGTCTCCTGAGGCAAGGTCGCTTTCCCAGCCTTCAAAGCACATACTCATTTGGTGACTAAAGAACATGCACCCCCAGACCGTACCTGTTAGAACCAGAGCTTGGGAGGCAAGCCAGAAAGGATGCCAGTGACATTCAGTGTCATGCTAGGGAACCCGCTGACACAGCTGACAAACCTAAGGATTTTACAGGCTTGGCACCTGTAGCTCAAGCTGCTAAGGCACCAGCCACATACACCAGAGCTGGCGGTTCGAATGGAGCCCCCTGCCTGCCAAACAACAATGACAACTGCAGCCAAAAAATAGCCAGGCGTTGTGGCGCGTTCCTGTAGTCTCAGCTGCTTGGGAGGCTAAGGCAACAGAATCGCTTGAGCCCAGGGGTTGGAAGTTGCTGTGAGCTGTGATGCTACAGCACTCTACAAGGGCAACAGCTTGAGGCTCTGTCTCCAAAAAAAAAAAAAAAAAAAAAAAAAAGGAAGAAAAGTATCTTACAGATCTTTTTTTAAAAAAGTTAACTTTTAGAACAACTAAGTTGAAAGCTTGAGACACCTAGAGAGAGAGTGTTGTGCCCAGAAGTTCCACAAAGACCACACTGCCAAATAAGCCAAATTTACAGCAGAGTCCTTTTATTGAAGAGCCAGCTGGCAACTGCCTCTGTGTCCCAACATGGGGTTTCTGAGAGCAGCCCTGAGTGCTTAAGGGGTAGGGTTTTTAAGCCTTAGTCTTCATCCTGCTTGGCACACAGGCTGTCCAGGTGTATCTGGGTAGGGTAGCAAGCAAGCATTGTACAGAAGCAGAATGTTCTGCTAGTCATGCATCATACCTCTTTGTTTAAGATCAGTCCGGGGATAGTTGGTACTTCCCAGTCCGTTTCTCAGGGGTGTTAGTCAAGCAAGAAGTTAGTGAGTTACTTTCCCATCTATCTTGGGAGTGAACCAGACTTACTCATTTTGTTGAGGGCTTACAGCTCAGAAATTTGCCAGGAGTTAACTGGTATTTTTCTACTTTAGCCTAGGCCTAACAAGAGCAAATTTCTTGTTAGGCCTAGGCTAAAGTAGAAAAACAATGTAAGTGATGTAAGTAAGTTTTTTGCTCTTGTTAGGCCTAGGCTAAAGTAGAAAAACAATGTAAGTGATGTCCTGTAAAAATTCAAATGACCTTGCTAGGGTTAGAACCATAACCAGTTTTCCTCACCACTCCCCCTTTTCCACTGGCCATATATATGCCACTTGTCTGCATTCTTCCTAGAAACAGCTTTGTCATCCTATTGGTTCCCTCCTTAATGAGTTAATGTGGAACTTTGCAGGAGTTCACTATTTATTGGTATGCAAATTATGTTTCTGTTACTTTTCAACAAATGTAAACTCCCTCCTGTCTCTGTGTCTCCACCTAGAAGATTGTTTTGCTGATTTCAACTTCCTGTAATTTGTGTAAATTTTTTCAAAATGTAAAATTAGAAGTAGCCTGGCCCTCCTGCCCTCCACCTCCTGAGGCTTTGGGCAGTTGGAGAATGGGGGAGGGGCTGGGCACCCTGCCAGTTTCCTTGAGCACATGTTGTAAGGACATCAGATATCACTGAAAAGGTAACAAGACTGTACTTTTTGTTCTAGCAAGTAGAATACTGTACTTGCTAGAACAGCTGTAAGGGATAGTAGACTTGGGGTTAGAAGAAATGCTCTGACAAGTTGTCTGGGGTAGAACAGGACACACCCTGTATGATCAGCTCCCCCTGAGGAATGAGGACACAGAAACTGGGCCTTTGTGTTGCTAAGGGAGGCAAAATAAAAGAGAGACTGGGCTTGACTGGGCTGCCTGGCAAAATTCCATGAACTCTATATGAATGATGAACATGTATTCATTTATTCAATATGCTATTTTGGGCATTGAGGATCCAGCAGTGGACAAAATAAACAAAGCAGTGTCAAAGAAAGGCAGAGTGGCTGCTCTTACGTAGACTTTCTTGTAGGGAGAGGTGACGGACTAGCATAAATAAAGAGGGGTGTGTGTGTGTGTGTGTGTGTGTGTGTGTCAGATGGTGGTAAGTTCCAAGAAGAAAAATAAATTGAGTAAAGCATTTAGGAGACAAGGCTGCGTGTAATTAAAAATAGGAGGGTCAGTGATACCGGAATGTCTTCCTTCAGTAGGTCCTAGGTGAAAGGGCAGTACTCAACTGGCAGAGATTTCACAGACCACCAAGGCTTGTACGAAAGGTCTTTATTGGTGAGGGATGCTGCAGAGCAGCACCAAGGAGGAGAGAAAAAGAGAGTGAGAGAGAGAGAAGAAAGGGGGGGGGGAGGGAGAGAGAGCAAGAGAGAGCCCAAAAGAAAAGTGCACTCTTATATAAGTTCACTTAGGGGAAGTCTTAAAATGGTGATGGGATGGTAGGATAGCTAATAAGGAGTTACTGCTCTGGTGGGAAGAGCCGTTAGGGGCAGGCCATAAGTTTGAAATTTTTAGTGGGTAGCTGTAACTTTAAGAGTAAGACAGCTAGTCTTGGTCTGTTGAAAACAGGAAGGGGCTTTCTGGGGAAGGGACTTTTCTGGGGCAATTATCTAACATTCCTCCCTTCTTGATATGTTAAAAATAGGGGGTTGGCCTTGGGATAGGAGACATGCAGTTCTCTCTTCTGTAGCTTCTTCCTGTTGAGAGGGGCGTATAGTTTCAATTTGCCAATGAGAGGATGATTATGATCTTTTTCGCTGGGAGGATATAAGTTTTTTCTTTCAGACTGCCCTTTTAGCGGTGGCTGTTTAGAAGTGGTGTTCAGGAAAGTCTTGTGTCTTGGAGTAGAGTATGGTCCATTCACGAAAAACATTTTCTTTTGTTGTATTTTTGTAGCTGTATCTGGGGTGTAGGTTTGGAGCACCAAGTGAGTAGTTACCTGTTGAGATAACTTTGAGAGTTGATTTTGAATAACATGAGTTACTGAGTAGGAAATGCCAGCTGTTCCTGTGCCTGTGCCAGCCACGATTCTCACCACTGACAGTAAGGGAAGTATGGCAACTTGGGTGGTCCGTTTCTTATGGGTTGTTGGATAGAGAGAAAGAGGAGGTACTGGAACAGGTTCATTTCCTGCAATAATTTTAAAATTAGGTAGTAACACAACTATGGAACAGAGACTCTGAATGTGGATAGGGGGAATTCCATATAATTTTCTTTCACAGAGAAACTGGAAAGAAGGATGGTGTTTTTTGTGTAATTTCTTTTTTGGTTTGGAAGGGAAAGTGACTATATTTGGGCACCTGATAGGGGAGTGGTGTCAGTAAAGTTGAAGTAAAGAGGGTATAACTGGATGACTTGATTGAGTGAGGGCAAAAAAAGGTTTAGTTTCATGCCTGCAAGTTGTTAAATTAAGAGACATAGGGTCTGAAAGGTTGAAAGATAAAATGTTAGGAATTATGATTGGGGTGGCCTGAAGTTTAGTGTGCAAGAGACCTTTTAATTTTTCCTGAAGATTGAGGATGGAAAGGAATATGGAAGTGCCATAGGATACCTAAGGCTTTGGTTAAGGTTTGAGAAATGGTGGAGGTGAATTCAGATCTATTGTTGGACTGTAAAGAACAGGGGATTCCAAAGTGGGGAATAATGTTTTTTAGTATGATAGAGGCAACAGTGGTAGTCCTCTTATTTGTAGTAGGAAAGGTTTTAGTCCAACCTGAGAAGGTATCTATTAATTTTAAGAGGTATTTATAACGTTTGATCTTAGGCATGTGTGTCAAATTAAGTTGCTAGTCTGTTCCAGGAAGAAGTCCCCTAGCCTGGTGAGTTGGAAAGTGTGGGAGGTGAGACTTTGTTTGTGGGTTGGAGCACTGGCAGATTTCGCAGGATGATGTAAGTTGATTTAGAAATTCTGCATCTATCTGTGAGAGAGAAGAGAAAGCTTTGAGAAATTGTAGTAAAGACTGAAAGTTGGGTGAAACAACTTGTGGAGATAGATGAGGTCACAAGTGGGAGGTTGATTCGTTTCCTTTACTGTAGCAGTAATAGGAGCAGAAACAAGCAGGAGGTGAGAGGAGGTATCAGGAGATGAGTGTTGGAGAGTAGCCGTACGTGCTGCACTGTCAGCTTGGTTGTTACCCTTTGATATAGGCGAGTGGTTAGATTGATGTGAACAGCAATGGACAATGCCTATAGCCTTAGGTAATTTAGAAGCTTCTAGTAGTTTGATAATAAAGTGAGAGTTACTTTTGGTGTTACATGTCTCATTTTTTCCATATAGCTGTATGGGATAATAATATATGGAATGCGTACTTAGAGTCAGTATAGATAGTGAGAGACTTATCTTGTGCTAGGGTGAAGGCTCTGGTGTTATTAGTTCTGCTTGTTGGTTAGTGGTAGAAGAGGGAAGAGAGTGTGCCTCAATGACTTCATTGGAGGACATAATTGCATAGCCTGCTCTACAAGTTTTCTTATATATATAAAGGAACTGTGATTTGAAAATCAGAGGAGATTAGTATCAGGAAAAGGTCCTTCTTGTATGTTGGTGAGGCAAGGGAGAAGAGTGTTTAGTGTTTGAAGGCAATTGTGAGTGGGTGACGAGTTGGAGTAGGCAAGAGGGATGCAGGATTTAGTGTGGGACGTGTGTTAAAAGATAATGATGAGTCAGACAAGAGAGAGCTTTGAAGGTTAAGAATGTAGCATGGTGGCAGGGTTTGAAGATTTTTGTATGTTAAAAGATTAGATAGAGAATGAGGAGACAGGACAGTAGTAGGGTAACTGAAAGTGAGTTTCTTCAATTCTTGTATTAGAGTAACTGTGGCTGATACATGTATTCATGTATTTACATGTAGAAGTGGTGTTCAGGAAAGTCTTGTGGCCTGGAGTAGAGTGTAGACCATTCACGAATAACAGTTTCTTTTGTTATATGTTGGGAGCTGTATCTGGGACCCAACCTCAAACAGTGTGATCTAATTGTTTTGAGAGATAGGCAACTGGAGCAATGGTGGGGCCTAGCTGATGTCCAAGTACAATGAGAGTAAACCCACGGTTTTCTGTAACATATAGGAGGAAGTGGTGAGAAAGATCAGGAAAGTGGAGGGCTGGGTTTCTAACAAAGCACGCTGTAGAGATTTAAAAGAAGTGGAAATGGAGGTTAGGAGAGGCTTATGAGGGTTACTTGGAGTAGTATATATAAAGGAGCAGCTAGGAGAGAAAAGTTGGCAATCCATGCTCTGAGGTGTCCGGCTAATCCTAAAAAGAAGAGGAGTTTGTGGTGGGTAGAGGAAAGTTACAAGGAAGGCTTTTACTGTTTATGGTAATAGCTTTAAAGTCTGGGGACAAAAGGACATTAAGATAAGTGACTTTTTGTTGGAATAATTGAACCTTTGAGGGAGAAATTCTATATCCCCTATTTGCAAGGAAATTTAGGAGGGAACAGGTGTCTTGCTTAGAGTCATGTAAGGTAGGACTACAGAAGACGAGGTCATCGACATACTGAATTAAAGTCGAAGGAGAGGGATCATAGGACTGGAGGTCTCGTGATAATGTCTGGCCAAATAAGTGGGGGCTGTCAAGAAATCCCTGGTGGAGTACAGTCTAAGTTTGGAAGAAGTTTGAGAAGTAGGCTCAATTCATGTGAAGGCAAATAGGTTTTGGTAATCATGGTGTAAGGGAATGGAGAAGAAGGCATCTTTGATGTCTAGCATCAAGAAATGAGTGCTTTGTGGTGGGATAGTTGATAGGATGGTGTATACATCAGGGACTACTGGGTGGGTAGGAAAGACCAGAGTTGATGAGTCTTAGATCTTGTACTAAGCAATAGGTGCCATTAGGTTTTTAATTGCTAGTATGGGTGTATTATAAGGTGAGTGGGCAAGTTATAAAAACCTTTTTCTAGGAGACTCTGTATAATAGATTGAAGTTTCACGAGATTAGACTGGGGAAGTGGATATTGATAATGAGAAGGAAAAATAGAGAGGTCTTTTAGTTGAATAAATACTAGAGAACAGGAGGCAAATGAAGGGTTTTTACTAACGCAAACGTTACCATTTACTTCCTCTGGTGAAATGGGCCAGGGCGACAGGTCTTTGATGGCTGGGGAAAGGACAAGGCAGAGTGAGGCAAAAGGAGATGGGATAGCATTAGGGTTAGGGTTACTGTTAAGTTTAAGGTTTAGGGTTAGTCTTAGGAGTAGGAGTAGGGGTAGGGTTAAAGTTGTGGTTAGGAAGAGTTAGGGTTAGGGTTGGATGTGGGTTAGGATTAGAAGTTGGGATTGGGGTTAGGGTTCTGGTAGGATTAGGGATTAGGGTCGGGATTGGGGTCGGAGTCAGAGTCTGGGTCGGGGATGGGTTGAGGGTAAGGGGTTAGGGGTTACGGTTGGGGTTGGGATAGGGTTAGGGTTAGGGCTAGGGCTAGGGTTAGGGTTAGGGTTAAGGGTTAGGGTTAGGGTTAGGGCTAGGGCTTAGGGCTAGGGTTGGGGCTGGGGTT
>CAUYPK010096476.1:0-36893 GCA_963574355.1 Loris lydekkerianus
AGTAAATGTAGAATGTAAATGTCTTAACACAATAACTAGAATGCCAGGAAGGCTATGTTAACCAGTGTGATGAAAATGTGTCAAACGGTCTATGAAACCAGTGTATGGTGCCCCATGATTGCATTAATATACACAGCTATAACTCAATAATAATAATAATAATAATAAAGAAAAACACTGCTATGAAGGTTTGCTAAAAAATTAACTGGTACAAGGCAGATGAATAGAAATGGCATGCAAGTTTATTAATGTTTATGAGGGTAAATCACAGAGGGACTCCCCTAACCTTCCAGTGGGGTACTAACGTTTATATAGACTTTTTCTAGAAGGGAGGGGGGAGATTTGGAATATGAGAATTCTATTGAGGGACAGTAAATGATTACTAAGGAGAATGAATAGATATAGATTTGAGGGAACATTGATTAACTTGTAAAGGTTCTCTTTGAAAATGGAATGAACCTGAGAACAAACAAGAACAAATTACCTTGTTTTAAGGTCTGTTCAGGTGTGATTGTATTCTTCAGTCCTCCCCTCCTCCCCCCAGTAGATAATGAAATAATAGGAAGGGGAAGGAAAAACAATTGTTCACCCTGGTGGGCTCATCAGATCTTTGTGTAGATATGTGAAAAGTCTTTCTCTGTCTCACACTTACAAGGAGCTTTCCAGCCCTAGCTTCCCTGGGTAATTTGGTGAGCCCGACTGTAGTGAGATCCTAACAAGGGTTTAAGATTACATTTAACACAGCAGGTGTTATCTCATTTACCCTGACCATAAGGCAGTGATATTTCAACTGGTGTGCTGTGAGAGGCTCTTAGGTGTATCTGGAAAAATTTTAAAGATCATTCATTATATTATTTTCAAATGAAGTTCAAAGCAGAGTAAGTGTGTTCTTTTGTTCCATTTTTTTTTTTTTTTTTTTTGGATCAACATAATTTAAGTGTGCCATGCAAGTTTAAATATAGTTCAAGTGTGCCCTGAGATAAAAAAGGTTGAGAAACATCACTTTCAGGTATAGCCAATTCACACAAGAATTCATAGTGAGAGAGATTATGTGGAAAAACTACGGTCTAGGTCTAAGAGAACAGAGTTCTTCTCACAGCGACTCCAAGGATATAACTGCCAGGTCCTCCCCATGGTGACTCAGCTCTTAGGAATTTGTAAGAACTTAAGTTCCTGGGACCTGGAGGCTGACGCTTGCTTCCACTTCTGTGAGAGCCTGGGATTCTGTAAAGGCCTGAGCTGCTTCTCCAGCTTGATTCACACTGACCAGTGAGAAAGGTACCCACGGGCCAGAATTTTTTGACTGGGGATTAAAAGGAGAAGACCGGTGGGGCCTGTGGCTCAAAGGAGTAGCGTGCTGGCCCCATATACTGGAGGTGGAGGGTTCAAACCCAGCCCGGACCCAAAAATGCAAAAAAGAAAAAAAAAAAAAAGAAAGAAATAAAGAAAGGAGAAAACCCAGCCAGTCCGGGAGTTTTTCTGCACCACACTCCACTGGCTAAAATCAAGTTTTTCCTCTTATAAACACGGTGTTTGGGTGCTCTTTCTCTCCATTAGGTCTTGTCTTTCTGCAATAGTACCCCAAGGTTGATCAAATAAAGCCATAGGCGGGAAGGAAAAATCAGAGAATTCTTCCACCCACTCATTTTCCTCCAATAGGACTGTCCTTATCCAACCTCCTAATTATGACAGAATTATTTTTATTATTTTTCATTCCTTTTAATGATCCTGAAAATGTCAAGAAAAAACTTCTGTGTATCCCAAAACTATTCATCAGCAATAATGCATTAGATCACTGGATTCTTCATAAAGTCCTTTCCCCATATTTTTCAATCAGTCCTGGGAGGTTGGCAGTATGATGCCATTTCCCCCACCCAAACGTGTTATCAAGTGACCGTGAGACCTGCAGAGGCAAATAGGAGAAATATTTGCTAAATAGAAAACAATCTGCAGATGGGGGAGACACAGACTTGGGGTACCATGCCAGTGTGATTTGAGGAGGTTTAGGACACAGAGAGTTATAAAGGCAACACCCGGGGCAGGGGAGGGGACTCAGGGCTGAGAAAGAGTGTCTAGACTGGGCGACTCTGAAGCCCCACATCGGCTGTCTCTCTTAACTGCCTCGTCCTAGGTGGTTGTGGGTGCCAGGTGGCCTGCTGGTGGCCAATGGGGAATTTCACTGCAGTCTGTCTGGGTAGGGACAAAGAAAGTGGTTTGGTTTGAATGCAGAAAGGGTGGCCCTGTGACGCTTTACATCATCTCTTTGAGTACGCAGTATGTGACAGCCGTGGCCACGGGGTTCTGCGTTTACTTTGAATGCCTCAGTTAGTCACAGGGAGTTGATTCTGCCTGTCGCCTGGGGGTGGACTTTAACACCAACAAACCCAGAAATATGATCCAGAGACAAAACATGTCTTAAGTATTCATAAGCTAGGACCAACAAATAATCAGTAAGTGATAAAACTAGGAGACATAACAAGCCGACTGATGAAAACGTGCACCCCTGTCACAGCACCACTGATGGCGCTGACAGGAACCTGCTGACTTTGACGGGTATTTTCATTAAGGAGGCAGATGAAAATTTTTTATACTTGCAGATTTTCTCCAAATGTTACAGATACATAATTAAGCCATTTGAAAGTTTAACCTGCTCTCCTTAAATACCTTTTCCAAGTACCTATGAATACACACAGTATATTTTAACTAATAAGGTTTGTATGTGGAAAGAAAGTTCCAACAGAAAAGAGGAAAGGCAACAGTCACTCGTTATAGAAAAAAACGAATAAAGGAAGGAAGGAGGAAGGGGAAGCCTGGAGGTAATTAACCAATCACCTTTTATTTTTAATTGGGGCCTATGATCTAATGTGAGAAATTGTGAGTTGGTAAAGAATGTACCAAAATGTAGTATAATTTCCCAGACCTTCAGGAAAAAAGAGAAGCAATGATTCGTTGCACTAGATTAAAAATTGATAGCACTTTGGTGAGTTTAAAAGTGCCCTGAAGTGGGAATCTGAAGAGGAGAGTCACATGGCAGATGGATGACCTCAGCGTAAACAACTCCCAGGGTCTGACTCATTAGTAAGGTAGGACTAATCGTAGCGCCTTGTCCCTAACACAGGTTTTTCTGTGCATATCAAATAAAATATTCTACACACCACATTTCTTTTCTAAATTTCAACATACACGTTTTGACATTTATTTAGATATACTGATTGTTTCCATCTATCTCCTTGGTGAGTCACAGGCAATGTGAGAAACTGTAATTAATTGGGGTTATCATTTTCAAAGCAGGGAAAATAGAAATTCCTTTTTGAGACACAAAAAGCAGTTATAAGAGTTTTGCCTTAGGATAAATGCATTGATGTAGGCAGCTAGGAGGACAGGCTAGGAGAATTCTGATCCCTGGTCCAATGAGCAGGAAAGGGAGTGTTGGAGTTTGAGAAATGTACAAAGCTGGCAAAAATGCATAAACGTAAATCCTTTTTTAGAAGGACTCTACATGACGTGTGAAGGATTAGACTTTTTATTAAGTTATTTTGTAAAAGTAACACATTAAATGTGAGGGTTAATTTAAAATGACTCATTAGTTAAAATGATACCCCAGTAGTTCATGTAATACATATATCCTCAAACCTTAGTGAATTAATCTAATAACAATCTCTTCATTCCTAATGTGGAGTGTATTGGGAGACGTGGAGAAGGCAGTTTCTTATCAAATATATATTTCTATCCACATAATATAAATAAATATGTTTATACCTGAATAAGGGTAAATGTAGTCATCAAATGCATTTATTGTTTGGTTTTGAGTCTGTTTCTATCAAGGTGTTCCTCTTAGCAAAGGTGATCGGCTTGAGTTTATTACAGTCATGCTTCACACCAGTGTTTTTCAACCTTTTTTAATCTCACAGCACACTTGAACCTATAGTTAAACTTCAGTGGAACACTTAAATTATGTTGATCAAAAAATATATATACTGGGCCATGCCTGTGGCTCAGTGGGTAGGGCGTGGGCCCCATATACCAAGGGTGGCGGGTTCAAACCCAGCTCCAGCCAAACTGCAACAAAAAATAGCTGGACATTGGAGTGAACACCGGTAGTCCCAGCTATTTGGGAGGCTGAGGCAAGAGAGTCACTTAAGCCCAGGAGTTGGAGATTGCTGTGAGCTGTGGAGCTGTGATGCCACAGCGCTCTACTGAGGGCAATAAAATGAGATTCTGTCTCTAAAAAAAAAATATATATATATATATATTATATATATATATATACACATACATACACACTATGCTTTGAACTTCTGAAGATAATTTAATCAATTATGTTTACATTTTTGGGGGGCACACCTAAGATGCCCTCAGGGCACAATGACTGACCAAAAATCCCTGCTCTAAAACAAAAGAGAACCAGGCTAGAAAAAAGAAAAAAACCCAAGAGTGTCTATTATGAGAGTATATTTACCTCTAGAAGTCCTCAATTGTATGGGAGATAGAAGGTTTTGTGACATTTTAAGACCTTCTAAAGACTTACGGTTTTCCTGGCATTTATAATAGCTAAACCTTCTGCATACTGAATAATTAAGCAGCTTCTGCTGGCTCTGGTTGCATATATTACTGCTAATATCCAGCATCCCAAAATTTTCAGCAAATGCGTTCCTGGGTGATGGAGAAAGAATAAGTTAAAAATGTGACATTTCCCCACAATTTCAAAGGATTTTCATTTTTCAGAGACCGCACAATGTCCTCCTTTAACTATGCACACAATCTGCCCTGCTGCTCAGCACTCTGTGAAAACATTAGGTAGGAATTTGGGTGACAAGCACTACTCAAAGTTTCAAACACACAGAATTTCCTAATGACTGGTATTAAAATTAAATGACAATGCACACATTACTTTTTTATTTCTTAGGAAATAAAGGGAAGTTAGGGGATAGTTATCATTCTAAATAAATCCAAGTTTTAATAGAAAAACTAAAAAATCGTATGATAAAGGTGGTGTGGGAGGGTCTTCCTTTATCTGTGGATTCTTTGCGTTCATGTCCTTTATGTGTTGTGTGGGGTTTCCTTTCCTTCCTTTTCAGGATCAAAGATGTGATATTCTACCCTGTAATTGATTTCCTTAAGAAATGCAATCACACTATTTGCTGTCATTCTGGAAACAACTAAAGATTTAAACACCACTGGTGGGTGACCTATTGGCACTGATTTAGGCTTTTGTTCAACTCTGGTGTAAAATCATCTCTCTCCTCAAATCATATCTTGACTATTTCCTCCATAACTTTTCATATGCGGTGTGTGTTCTGTGTTGATTAGGTGGAACATTTTATTTCTTCTTACTGTGGCTCTCCAATGTGTATGTACACATTTGTCAGTTCTCTGGAACAACACAAGAACCTCTGGTTAAGCAGAGCCTGGGTGATGAAAGACAGCTGGTTTATAATCAACAGAAGTGTTCATCGGCCACATACACACACATAATCGTGGAACACGAGAAAACTATGGGAGGGCAAATTGTGGAGAGTTCCCATCATTTCAAAGTCAGAAATTGAGGACAGCAAGATCATATTGAGACAATCTGAAGAGCAATGACCAAGTCTGTTTTCTCCATCAGAGATACAGAGTCTCTCATCACAGCAGTTCATTTAGTACTTGACTTGTTTTCCTTGTCAACAACAAAAGAGGCTTTCTATTTGGCTTCTAATGGATGACTGATTGTAATGTGCTCCTTCCAAATTTCTTGTCCCAACTGAGGTCAATTACCTACCATGGTCCCAGCAGCTGTGATCACCTGAATAAACTCATTAGGCACAAATATGGCGCCAAGTTCATGCCTTCGGAGGGCCTATGGGTGGAAGTGAGTTATTTTAGAAGGAACACAGGTTAGTTAATAAGCATCATCTCAAGATAAAATGCTTAAAAATACTGATTTTATATTTCTAAAAACCATGCCAGCAATTTTCAGTAGTTCTTAAGTTTCATTCAAAACACATTCATGAGGAATTAATAAAATTTTACTTCAAAATTGATTATCTTTATGCTAAACTTGTCTTCTTTTTAACAGATCAAAAATCCCCCATTTGCCTAACTTTCATAGATAAAGCTCATGGTTAATGGTTCATGGTTAATGAATGCACAGAATTAATTTTCACTATAAAATTTGAAAACATAGTTATTGGCTTTTTAGGGAGTTTAAGGATTATTCTTTTTCTTAACTCACTAAACAAATGTGCAAATCTTTACTTCCACACATATTGGACATTTTCCTCTCAGCAACTGCATATCAGAATTTGGAAATTCGCATTCCCGTCACGTGGGAACAGTGTTGAACCTTAAATCACATCAGTTCTTCAGGTGACATCTTATAACATTGAGTGATGGCATAATTTTCCTATCAGGGTTTCTTCAGTCTTAGGACTCAGATTTTTTTCCTCCTGGTTTAAATGACACAATTACAGCAAGGACAAATTTAGTGATTTGCTCTTTTGGTAACATCTTCTCTAAATAAGAACATCTGTTTTACAGTCACTTCCTGTTTATAGGGTAAGCTATTGTAGTTAAATTTCAAAATGTCAAACTCAATCAAAAATACTGATCTGTTCCAATGTGCGAGTGAAACGGCTAATGTGTATGAGGACTCAATATAATCTAGTGGCAAGAAGACTGTGGGGAATAGGGAGGACCGTTTTCTATTCCTAGTTCTCTCATGAATTATTGGTCTTGTCTACAAAAGGATAAAAGTTATTCCAAGGACAAACAGGCTACTGAACATAGGACAGAACCTGTATAGGAATGGCAGACTCCGATGGCTCTGACAAAGTGTTTATGTTCTCCATTAAGGTTGTACTAGTTTCTTATTTTGAACATGACTGGATTTCCTACTAGGCCTTTAAGTGTTGGTGACATATGTGACATTAGCCTAGACATAAACCAGGACAGCTTTGGCAGAGCAGAGCGGAAGCATTGGTGCCTCCGTGGTTGTCACCAACAGCCCTAGCGGCCAGCTGGAGGGTGTCTCAGTGCCATGTGGGCTAAGGGGGCTAAGAAAATGCAAGGGAGTAATGAAACAAAAATCTATAAATTTCTCTGATGCTGTAAAATTTTCTCTTAAATTATGCAGCAGTAGGAACCTAAAACTCTTCAAGTGTCCATGCACTTTGCTCAGGATGATGATTCTAGAACTTCTTTGATACATGGGTAGTAGTGAAGTTTAATCACGTGTGTTTTAGCTATTGGACGGCGTAATTCCAGATGACCAGAAATGTCAGTTGGCCCAATCTGAGCGAATTTTACTGCCAGATGCGTAGTCAGAATCACAATGCGCGCGTCTCATTCAGCAAGCTGGCAATGTGAGCCTTGCTTGAGGAGACAGCTGGGAGCTGCCAAAGCACATAAATTGTGAGTGAAATTTACCTCCAATGACGACTTCCAAGTATGACCGAAATCTCTGTACTTCTAATGGTTTTAAATAGGAGAGATTCAGAGCAGCAAAGTAAAACACAAACAAACCAAACAAAATAACAACAAACAAACACGCAGAAAGGATGTAGAGATTTGCTCCAAATGTGTTTGGGAAATGGAAAATGAACACTCTTTCTCTGTCTATGAGCTTTTCCTTCTTCCTATGCAGTTGTTATGGAGGAGAATCAACATATTTAAAGTGGACATTCCAGGCCAGGCATGGGAGCTCTCACCTGTATTCCCTGCACTCTGGGAGGCCATGTCAGCTGGATCAGTTTGAGAACAGCCTGAGCAAGAGCAAGACCCTATCTCTACTAAAAATAGGAAAACTAGCCAGTTTTGGTGACAGATGCCTATAGTCCCAGCTATTCAGGAGGCTGAGGCAGGAGGATCAATTGAGTCCCAGAGTTTGAGGTTGCTGTGAACTGTGGTACAACAGAACTCTACCCAAATGACAGAGTGAGACTCTGTCTCAAAAAAACTAATAAACAAGGGTTGTGCCTGTGGCTTAAGGAGTAGGGCGCTGGCCCCACATACAGGAGGTGGTGGGTTCAAACCTGGCCCAGGCCAAAAACTACAAAAAAATAAATAGAGAGATAGATAGACAGATAAATAGATAAATAAATAAATAAATAAATAAATAAAATTGACATTCAAGTTGACAAAACACATACACATACTCACATTAAACCTAAAATTACAGGAAAAGTATCTGATACTCAGAAATTGTTTCTGGTCTAGTTCTTGATCTGTTGACAAGGTGCAGAATTTTATCTTTTTTTTTTTTTCTCTACCTTTCCCTGTATTTACCTCTTTAGCAGACTGTCCCAGCTAAAGCTTGCTTCCCCCTGTCCTCTTAAAAAGGACCACACTGATAGGTCTGGCCACAAATGCATTTCCAGAAAATTGCCACTGTTCATTAAGATGTGACTTCTAGACCCAGCATGGTGGCTCACACCTGTATATTCCCTGCACTCTGGGAGGCCAAAGTGGGTGGATTGCCTGAGCTCAGGAGCTCCAGACCAATCTGAGCAAGAGCGAGACCCCATCTCTTATAAAAATAGAAAAACTAGCAGGGCATATTGGCACATACTTGTAGTCCCAGCTACTGGGGAGGCTGAGGCAAGAAGATTGCTCAAGTCCAAGAGTTTGAAGCTGCTGTGAGCTATAATGCCATAGCACTCTACACAGGGTGATAGAGTGAGACTCAGTCTCAAAAAAAAAAAGTGACTTAAGAATGTAGACGTTAAAATAATGAACACTCTCTTATATAATTACAGTATACTTACCAAAATCAAGGAATTACATCACGATAATAGTGCTATTTAAATGTACTTACTCAATTTTTACAAATTGAACTAATAATTTGCTTTGTAATTGTTTTTCAATAGGGTCCAGCATCCAATACGAGTCAACGTATTTCACAGTAATTGCATGCTTTCCTAGTGTCTTCTCATGGGAAATACTTCCTGAGTCTTGATTTGCCTTTTATGACCTTGATATTGTTAAAAACTACGGACCTGGTACTGCATAGAATGCTCCTAAATTGGTGTTTGTCTGATGTATTTGATGATTAAATTTGCATTTTACATCTTTATGAGAACACCATGAGAGTGGCAGAGCAGCCTGTCCAGTGTGTGGAAAGGCACTTTGATGTGGAGATGTTTCATTGCTGGGTGACTTTGATCACTTGGATGTTCACTTTGATATCTTGGTTAAGGTTGAATCTGCCAGAATTTTTCCCACTGAACAGTTACTAATATTCCCTTTGCAATTAGTAAGTATTCCGTGGGAAGATGCTTTGAGATAAAATAAATAGCATGTTCTCATCTGACATGAACCCATGAAGTATCCCAGAAAATTATGGTTTTTGCTTGAATCAAGCGTTGCTATAATTATCGCCAAATGGAGATGATCACCCCATTACTGCTTCTGCATTTGCTAGTTGGCATGTCTAAGGAGAACATTTCTTTCTTCTCATTTGTTTATTTTTCAGTTATTCGTTTATATGATTGGAAATTCGGGGATAGTTATTTTTAAGTGGCCATAATTTCATTTGTCTCAGATTTGGCTAGAAAGGGCTTCTTTCAGCTGATTTCTGTATTCTGTAGCCAGCCTCTCCATCACAATTACCTATATTTTGACATGACTTTCCAGCTTAGCCCGAGAAGTAGCCATTTCTCCGAGGAACCCAAGTTCTTTTCAGTGGAGAAATGAATATGTACAGGAGTCAGATGCCTGTTATATGTCCTCAGCATCTTTAAGTTAATATAAGATTTTGTTCTTTTTTTTCTTTCTCTTTCTTTCTCTCTCTCTTCCTCCTTCTCTCTCTCTCTCTCTCCCTCTCTCTCTCTCTTTCTCTCCCTTCCTTCCTTCCTTCCTTCCTTCCTTCCTTCCTTCCTTCCTTCCTTCCTTCCTTCCTTCCTTCCTTCCTTCCTTTCGTCTCCTTTGGTAGAATGCTATGGCATCATAACTCACGGCAACCCCAAACTCGTGGGCTCAAGTGATCCTTTTGCCTCAGCCTCCTGAGTAGCTGGAACTACAGGTGTCCACCTCAGTGCCAGCTAGTTTTTAGAAATGGGGTCTTGCTCTTGCTCAGTGTGGTCTTAAAGTCCTGAGCTCAAGTGATCCACCTGCCTTGACCTCCCTGAGGGCTGCGATTATGGTGTGAGCCACTGCACCTGGCCCTGGTCCTTTTCTTTTTCTTTTTTTTTTTTCTTTTTTGCAGTTTTTGGCTGAGACCGGGTTTGAACCCACCACCTCTGGTATATTGGGCTGGTGCCCTACTCCTTGAGCCATAGGCACCACCCTCTTTTCTTTTTCTTATAACATGTTTTTCCTTTTCTTTGCACCATTTAAATGAAATGTGTTTACTTCACCTTTATTTTTATTAGAGTCTACTCTGTCACCCTGGCTACCGTGCCGCGGTGTCACAGTTCACGGTAATCCCAAACTCTTGGGCTCAAGCAATCCTCCTGCCTCAGCCTCCCAAGTAACTGGTGCTACAGGCACCCGCCACCACATGCAGGTAGTTTTTCTATTGTTAGTAGAGACAAGGTCTCACTCTCGCTCAGGCTGGTCTGAACCTCTGAGCTCAGGCAATACACCTGCCGCGGCCTTCTAGATTACAGGGGTGAGTCACCCCTCCAGCCTTCCTGCACTTTTAGATGGCAGTTTCTGTGTACACAGTGGGGTGAAGCTTCCTTAGCTTCCTAGATTACTCTCCTTTTCTAAAATGAATATTAAAGATTACGATCTTTAGGTGGAACTGCCTGCACAATTCTGAAATCTCTCTTCTCTGGGTCCTTATCATGATCAAAACGTCTTTCCTCTTTACTCCAAGGGTTTTGCTCCCACTCTGCTGAATTCAGAGGTTACCAGCACTTATCCAGCCCCACACCCACCTCCAGTGTTTCGTTACCTCCTTTGCAATCTTTCTCCATTTGGTCTTTCTAAAGTCCTTAAAAACTTACAGGATGCCAGAATCTGCCGATCTTGTGATAAATGTTTGAGAGCCAGTCTGTTTGTTTGTTTTATATTAACTCACAAATTGAAGACAGTGGCACTTTTTCCAATGTCATCAAAAATTTTTTTTTTTTTTTTTTATCTTTTGCTGAGAATTCAATGCAGAGCAGGAGCCTCTCATTTTGAAAGAAAACACTTGTTAGACTTGACATCTTTTATATTAACCTGGACGAAGTTGAAACACATTCTTCTTAGTAAAGTATCACAAGAATAGAAAAGCACGTATCCAATGTACTCAAGAGTAATATGAAGCCGGTAGCTGAACTAATACACACCACACAAGAGAAAAACTCAATTCAATTCAAGTTGGGGGTAGGGGAAAAAGGGAGGGGACGCATGTGCTCCCACCTAAGGGGCACAGTGTAAGGGTACGTGGCACACCTCCTGGGGGTGGGACACAACTACAACAGGGACTTTACCTAACAAATACAAACATTGTAACCTAGTCCCTTGTACCCTTATATTAATCTGAAATTTAAAAAATTAAAAAGAATACTTGTTGATGATTTGGGAGCTCTGACACCGGTTGAACATTTGAACTTCAACTTCTGTTTCCTTCCCCTTTTCCCTCTCCTGCATTGCCTCTGCACACCTGCTCAAACCCTGCAGGTGCCCCCGACTCCACACACTCCACATTGGTTTAACTCCGCCCGTTCACATCCTGTGAGGGCTTAACTTCTTCCTGGTCCAGTGGAAGATGTTGTCTTTGGCAATTTTTCTTTGGCTATTCTAGCTTTTTGCTTCTGCAATTCTGCCATCTTCTATGACAATATGTGGTTGAGATATTTCCACCGCGCTTACTGTGAATCTTGGAATGTACGCCATGTGCCTATTCACTCTGCTGTTTACGTAGTTTGTTTTTCTGGTTTCTTTTGAAAATTTTGTGATATAAAGCCATTGCTATAATTTTAGAATATTTTAAATTATATTAAGTGAAAATAGTACTGAGCAGTATCCTGAAAATAAGGCAAATGGTGCTTTCCTTTTCACTTTTTAAAATATAGTGTCTTTATTAAAATAAGTCATGTTCTAATATGTGTAGGTGCTCAGATTATTTCTTCCTAATGCCTTAAGAGAGCTTATTTATTCAGACTAACCAAACATCTGGACAGGGAAGTACATTAAGTCAGTAGAATATCTAAGCCATCCTGAGAATTCACCATATATCCCTAATAAATAAAATGCATTTCACCCCCCCCCCAATGCATTTTCCTTTCATTTTTCCACCATTTATTTTCTTTGTACATGTAGAATAGCAAAGGCATTTGTAAAATTGCTGATGCTTTTGATTTATGGATGGAGCATGCCTATAGTAGGAAGGGGGGTTGTTTCTCCTTTAAGCTTTCACTATTTATGTGGAAATAATACAACCAGGAAATCAACTGGAATGTAAGTTCGATCTGATGGAAGGGACTCATCATCAGGTAATATTTTCTCCAGTGTCATTCCCAATAAAATTCAACTCTGACAATAAAAAATGAAACAACCATAAAATTATTATATTTACAAAGTACAGGTAGTATAAATACATGTGATCCCATCTAAGTGAATGCTGACAGAGAGTATCAATTTGGTATTTTATATCTTCTTTTTGTTTTTTTAAATGAGTGGAGTTGGTGTAAGTTTCCAGGGGTGATAGTCATATTTCCGGCATAAAGTACAAATTTTAGTTAAGCTGAATGACAGCCATAATGTAATGAAGATTTTTAAAATCCTCACAATTATGTCATTGTTCTATAAAACTTCCCTTACTCAATTTTCTATTGTTACAGTCTATTAAAATGCTACTAGGGAAAATGTTTAATGTAAATGTGTTTATAAATATTATCCACATTATCCAATTAGATTCTATGGTATTTAATGTATACAAATTCAGATAAAAGGCAATGATATAAAAATGCCTTTTGGAAGACTGAGAAAAATAATGATGTGGAAACGTAAAATTGTTTTGAACAGATTTACAGATGTGACCACAACACAGTTCTTCATGTTTTCAAAAACATGAAGTCAAACCCTGGTGGGAAAGAGGAGCATAAAAAAAAGAAATGCAGGAAAAGGTATGTGTATGTCCCTCCAGCACCTTGTAAGTGTCACACATGTGCATAAAATCAACATGCAATTAAGAGGTGGTAACCTCTCTTTCTTTCTTTTTTTAAAGCTTGGGTTGCTTTCACATCTTGGCAATTATCAATTAAGCTGCAATAAACATTCAGGTGCAAATGTACTTGTGATAAAATGACTTTTTTCTTCTGGGTAGGTACCTCCTAATGAGATTGCAGGATTAAATGGAAGGTCTACATTTAGCTCTTTGAGAATTTTCCATAGTGCCCATGAACCCATGAATGGATTAACAAGCTGTGGTGTCTGTACACCAGGGAGTACTATTTATCCATAAGAAAAGATGCAGACTCTGTATCTGTTGTGTTTACCTGGATGGAGTTGAAACACATTCTTTTTAGTAAAGTGTCATAAGAATGGAAAAAGAAGTATCCAATGCACTCAATACTGATATGAAACCAATAGATAAACAACTACATGCCTTTACCCAGAAAGAGAAAAACACAAGAATATTCAAGTGGGGCAGGTGGAGGGAAAGGAAATAGGAGAAGAGAGAGGGGGCTTGGGAGACTGGTAAACTCTCACCTAATGTGCATAATACGGCCCACCCCCTGGAGAAGGGCTCAACTATAACTGGAACTTTACCTTAGAAATGTAAACAACGTAACCTAAACGTTTGTACCCTCATATTAATCTGAAATAAAAAACATATATATTAAACAAAAGAAATTGTACCAAAAAACACATATAAAAACTCTCCATTTTTCTCCCTAGTCTGTACGTAGGTAGCTCACCATCTGTACAGTGTCTTAAGAGGGACATGAGCATTGAGTGTGTGCAGGAGGAGAGTGTGCCCTATTTACACAACAAATTGACAGACTGCATTTGGCTCAATCTGAAAAACCCAAATAAATATGTTCTTTTAGAATTACATTTATTCTGTGTTTATAAACTAAAACGGAACAGTATTAAAAGTACCAAAGATGAAGTTAAACACAAACATCAAATCTGGAAACCTTAACTGGTGAGTTTTTACAGTGAATTGAATTGCAATGTTTTATAAATATTTTTTGTCTTCAAAATTATGTCACCTTTAAAAAAATTCAAAGTAAAAGGAATCGTTCTGGGTATGGATTATCCAAAACTTCATTAATGCCAGAATGTTTGCTGTTTTGGTTTGTTTCAAAATTTACATATTCTCACTAGCATAATTGGACCAGAAAATTAAATGCTTGGATGTCAGCAAAGCTTTGAATACATTGTGTAAATGGTGATATTTTTGTCAAAAATGAAAAGCTCAAAAAGTAAATTGAATCTGTATTTTTTTTTTTTACCTCTGCTTCATTCTTCTAGGTAGTCAAACACCTTCACAGCTTAATTACTTAAGTCTATGCTTTTAATATTTAAACGATCTAAAAATTACATTTACTTAAGGTATGAAATTGAAATTAACATTTACATCAACTGTCATTTATTAAACTGGATATTCATCTTAACCACTGAAAATTGTCACCTATTAAAGTTATGAATTTATTTTCTGGATTCTCAACCCAGTTGTAATGATTATTTTGTGTATTTTTGAAATACCTGTATGTCTATATGCACACTAATATATATACATGTATACATACATACACAGGTATTATATATGGAACACATTTTGTATCTATATTGTATTTAGCATATATAGGGTCCGGCAGAAGTGATGCCTTTTTTGCTTAAATGTGGTATTGTTATGTTACAGAATTAACACGCAAATAGCGCCCCTTTTTATGAGTATTGAAATGCTCAAGTCACATTTGTTTTCTGCGATAAAAGAGTTGCTCAAACTGACTAGTGTTCCTCTTTTGTTATTGGTGTATGTGGGGTATTACAATTTTATTTTTTTTTTTGAGACAGTCTCTGTCGCCCTGGGTACAGTAAAATATTAGTTTCAATACAGTTTTTCTGTGTATTAAAATGTATATGCATTTTGGGGGCACCCCCTGGGGAATGAGTCCCCTGGGAGGGATTAGGCCAGCAAAGTAGTGAAGATTGTCTAAGATGCAAGTAGGTCGGAGATCCGCGGGAGGGTCTGCAGTTTTCGAGGGGTGACAGCCGCAGTAATGCAAAGGTTCTGGGGAAGGGGTGGAGGGAAACGCAGAAGCCACCGTGAGAAACGACGCAGCTCTGAACCCAAGATCTGAGACAGCCGGTCTGCAGGTCACTGAAGAAGGAGCAAGGAAGATACTGGATGATCAGTCAGATGCGAGCGAGCATTTCGGTTCCGCAGACGGGCGTTCCACAGAGCCCCACCCTGTGAGGGCACCTGCCAGGGCTGGGGAAGGGGCTCCAGACCCGGGGAGGAGGGCGCCTGCGAGACCCACAGCAAAGTGCCGGCCCTGAGTCGGTCCTTCCTGTGAGCAGCTGGTTGCTTGACACTTCGAGATCGTTGAAGAACGCAATTCGTCTTAAAATTGTCCCGTGTGGAGGGGAGAGGATGAGGCCATGGTCTAGAAGCGCTCAGTGGACAGGTAACTACCCCCATGCTGAGCTGTGCAGGGCGGGGTCTGTAACCTCGGTCCCCGCCCGGCCACCCAGCTGGCTGAGGACATGCGCTCAGCGGCGAGGCAGGGAAAGGGACCGTCCGGGTGGTGCAAAGCCTCGGCCCGGCCCAAATAAGAGCAACCAAGAGGGTCATCTCGTGTGGTCCGTAACCGTGCAACTCAGCCGGGGGAAAAAGGACGTTTGGAATAAATAAGGGATGTGAAAGCCTCAAAAGTGTGACATTAACACAATGATTGTGTAGAAATGTTCAGTTATGAAATGCCCAGATATTAGCATTTAGAATTTCATAATTTAAAACATTATGGTGGTTTCAATCCCAGATTGTGTGGCTGCCACGCTGGCAGGTGAGTTGCGGATGGGAGGCGGCCGCAGTGGGAGACACTTTCTCCAGTTCCTAAAGTTGGGGAGGTTTTTCTCTTTCACTGAAGTTAGTAAGTTAGGCTTCTAAATAGCCTTCTAAGAAAAAGGGGGAAAAATGACTTTCAAATCATGACATGTGCCCATGGAGACCTGTGTTCAGACACTGTTTGGGATTCTTTTTACCAAAGAAAGTAATCTTCATAGCAGAACTCTAAGCTTAAACGTTATTTTGCTTTTTAGATTTATCTCTGAATGTTGCTATGCTAAAAGAAACTTTCACAAAACAAGAATAAAGCTTTTAAACTTCACACATAGCCACAGGGACACCTTCCTTATGCATAGCCACGGGGATATCCAGGGCTTTAATGCTAAGGAAAAAAGGCAGCAAATCCCTCTGCCCACCATCCCATCTGGAGGACATTTACTGGAGTTGTACACACACACACACACACACACACACACACGCACACATACACACACCAGGATGAGAGCTCATGAACAGTGTCAGCTGGGTGACAATTTGGAGATTGTTTTTTTCTTGACAGTGTAATTCAAATGTACAATAATGATATATTTCAGAAGACACATTATCTCAAATTTTAGTTATTTATTCATTTAATTTATTCTTGAAAGAAGGAATCACAGAAAATTGAAATTTACAGGAAGTTTTCTGGATTAATTCTCTAATTGTATGGATTATTCCAAACCTAGGACCCTCAGACATTTACCAAGTTGTCCACTTTTATTTAATCTATTTATTTATCTATAAATTAATATCAGAGGCCAGGCACAGTGGCTCACACCCTGTAATCTCAGCACCTTGGGAGGTGGGGGCAGGTGGATCACTTGAGCTCAGGAGTTCAAGACCAGCCTGAGCAAGAGTGAGATCACATCTCTACTAAAAATAGAAACATTAGTTGGGAATGGTGGCAGGCACCTGTAGTCCCAGCTACTCGGGAGACTGAGGCAGAAGGATCACTTGTGCCCAGGAGTTTGGGGTGGCTGTGAGCTATGATGATGCTACAGTACTCTAGCCTGAGTGACAGAGTGAGACTCTGTCTCAAAACAAAAATTAATTAATTAATTAATTAAAATCAGAGTATTTTCCGGCTGTCTGTACATTCATATCTAGAAAAAATATGTGAATGAAAACCATTTTGAGCAGACAAAACCACTTATGCTAACAAGAGAGAATAGCATTATAGTTTGAAGGACTACAGAAAAATGAGACTTGAAAAATAAGCAAGATGCAGATTATGAAAGATCTTTAATCCATACGATAGTACTTTAGATATTTCCTAAAATTGCTGGGAGACTGTAAAGATGTAATCATGACATTGCGATTGCAATACAGGAAAACCAATGAAGTCACAGATGCATGTCGGAGTGATCTTGGAGCAGGACCCCCACTGGAGAACCTTGAAGAAGGAATGAGAAATGAATATTCTCCAGAAAACTCTTTAAACCCAAAACACGCAGAAGGGACAATAAAAACAGACGAAGACCCTCATGTATGTAAAACATTCATAATTATAAAATAAGCAAAATTTGCTGGTTGAAGCATATACAGATTGAAAGAATAAAGTATTAATTAGAAAATTAGTGCTGAATAGAACAGTTAAAGCAGAAACAAGAAGGTAACAAAACCACAGAATGAGCAATTTATCTCAAAGCCTAAATCAAACTGATTATAAGATACGTTTAAAAAAATTAAGTATAAATGACAAAGTCATGGCCAGGCATAGTGGCTCACTCTTGCACTCTCAGCACTTTGGGAGGTCTAGAAATAATTTGAAAATTAGCAGGACATGGTGTTGTTCACCTGTAGTTTTATCTACTAAGGAGGCTGAGGTAGGAGGATAGCTTAAGCCCAGGAGTTCAAGGTTGCGGTGAGGTATGATCAGGCCACTGCACTTTCAGCCTGGGCCACAGAGGGAGACACTGTCTACACAAAAATACATATATATAAAAAAATCATAAAATGATCAGAATAAAAACATAGGCAAATAATAACTTGTTATCAAGTTTGGGTTAAAGTTTTAAGCACAAGACATCGAGAAATAGGGAGAAACAACTAAGGAAAAGAAATACACACTTCTAAAATTTCTTTTTGTCAAAAGTATTGGCATATATATAATAAATAAAAATAATAACTGACTTGAAAAAATGATAACATTTAATTATCTTAACTCAAGAAACACTACAAATAAAGGATGAAATACAATAGAATAATAAACAAAGGACCGATTATCATCAAATAAAACACCTTAACCAGAAATAAAAGATACTCAAATTAAAGGAAAAAAGTGATTACACATATGCTCTTATCATATTAGAAAATAATTTCTTGTAATACCAAAGATTATTTTAGGGTAAACTTTGATAATAAACTGAATATGGGAACTGAAAAACCATTTATGTAAAGAAGGAAAAGAAGCCAAAGAAGCCAAACAAACAAAAAAAGGAAATCCATTTATGACAGCAATTTGGATATAATTAGCAAGGTATTTTAAAATGTTTAGGCTTGGCACCTGTAGCTCAGCAGCTAGGGCACCAGCCACATACACCGGAGCTGGCAGGTTTGAATCCAGCCAGGGCTCGCCAAACAACAATGACAACTACAACCAAAAAATAGACAGGTGTTGTGATGGGTGCCTGTAGTCCCAGCTACTTGGGAGGCTGAGGCAAGAGAATTGCTTAAACTCAGGAGTTTGAGGTTGCTGTGAGCTGTGATGCTATGGCACTCTAATGAGAGTGACATAGTGAAACTCTGTTTCAAAAAAAAAAAAGTTTATATATTTATGCTCTAGAAATATCTGAGGTTGTAACTGATAACATGTTGCTATGACTTAAAAATACAGAACATATTTATTGTTCTAAAACATGAAAAATAGTTGCATAAATTTTGATACATCTGTTAAGTATGACAGCATGGTAGTCTAAAGTCATGTATTATAAGCATTTCAAGACATTTAAGAGAAAATAAACATTGTGAGAGCAACACTTATTCACATAATATAATTATAATTTTGTAAAAAAGTATAAGGGACAAAACCCCACAGAATGGGAGAAAATTTTGACATGCTATATATCTGATAAAGTAATAATAACTAGAACCTACAAAGAACTCAAGCAAACCACTGAGAAACAACCAAACAGCACCCTTAAAAGACATGTACAGAATTTTTTTTTTTTTGCAGTTTTTTGCCGGGGCTGGGTTTGAACCCGCTACCTCCAGCATATGGGGCCAGCACCCTACTCCTTTGAGCCATAGGCACTGCCCAGAAACTTTTCACATGAAGACATACTAACAGCCAAAAAAACCTCATGAAAAAATACTCAGTGGCTCTAATCATGAGAAAAATGCAATTCAAAATCACAATGCTAACTCCAGTGAAACTGGCTCATATTAATAAGTCCCAGCGACAGATGCTGGCATGGAGGGGGAAAGAAAGGAGCTCTGATACTCTGTTGGTGGGACTGCAAACTAGTGCAACTTCTATGGAAAATTCTATGGAGACACCTCAGAGAACTTAAAGTGGGTCTACTATTTGATCCAGCAATCCCACTGCTGGGTGCATAGCCAAAGGCAAGAATGTCATTTTATAAAAGGACGCCAGCACTAGAATGTTTATAGCAGCGCAATTCACAGTAGCAAGGAGGTGAAAACAATCATGGCCATTTAAGTATTAAAGGAAAGTATTAAATAAAGTATTTCATTAATATGCACTTATTTTTATTTTTTCAATGAAAAATAAAGTCTGCATGCAATTCAAGACAACACCTTTTATTTATTTCTTTTCTTATTTCAGGTTAATGTGAGGTGACAAACAACTAGGTGACAATGTTTGCAGATGTTAGGTAGAGTCCCTGTTGTAGTCGTGCCCTGCACCCAGGAGGAGTACCATGGGCCCTTACATCGTGCTCATTAGGTGGGGCATCCAAACCCCCTCCCTTCTCTCCTCCCCTCCCTCCCTCATTCCCCTTCCCCCCAACGTGAATTGAGTTTTTCCCCTATGTGGGCATGTACCAGTTTCTCCACAGTCTTCATATTAGTCTTGAGTACACTAGATTTTGTTTTTCATTCTTGTGCTACTTTACTAAGAAGAATGGGCCATTTTAAATAAAACAGGAACAAGCGTATATTTCATGATTACCTTATTAAAATGAAATTGTATCCAAATCAAATTAGTCAAAATTTCAACAGAATGTTGAATTGGAACGTTAAATAATGTCAAATTAACCTGTGAAATGTTGCAACATTCTGGAACAGAAATCAGCCCTGTTGCAAGCACCATTTGGCAAGAATTTCTTCTGTACATATTCTGGATATTAAAGTTTTAAGGTTAGCATCAGTTAAGATCACTCAGTTTAGGTTTCCCTGTCACTAGCAAGAAAGATTATTTTCATCCTCTGCAAAAGCAGCAGCAATAGCAATGGCCCTGATGGTTCAAAGAGAATTGAACCCATGGAGTCAAGAATATACAGGTGGAAATTATTTCACATGTAGCACGAGCACATGAAACCACACACCACAGTAGACTGTGTGTGTGTTGCTTAATTATCAAATTCTCTTCCCAAAGGAATTACCAAGACATTTACCTAAGTGTGGCCATGAGATACACCTTGGCCCCCGCCTTTTCTGATCCTCCTTTTAGGCAACATTTTTCTGCACCACGCCCACACCCTTTTCTGTGTTCTACCTCTGTAAAAAGATGCTGCTGCTGCTGATCGATCCAAACCACTTTGACCTTGGATGGGTCACTTTCTGTGTCAGGACTGCTTGATAGTAATTGCAGAGAAGCATCTGACTCAGTCTGTTCTTTTTTTTTTTTTTTTTTTTTTTTTAAGTTAAGACTTTAAAGAAACAAGTTGAAAAACAATTGAATTGCTTCTGTTTTAGTTGTTTTTATTTTTAATTATTGGTGCATGGATCCCTGTGCATGTAGGACCAGGAAGAGATGAAGTTTTTCTTTAATAGACAAAATAATGGCTTTCAAAGTCCCTTTGCTACCCTGGGAGAAGTTTTATCAATTTTTCTGACATTCAAAGGCAAATAAAAACTCCTGATCAGAGTTCTACAGACAGTGTCTCTTTAAATCCTACAATGCTCTTTAGACTACAATTACTTCTTTGTGATTCTTTCAAATGTAGGAGCAGGTCTGGTTGAAATTGGCCACTTTTGGTTCACTAGCTTTTTACTTTTTAACTGCAAATGTGGTATAAAATCAGAAGACAAGAGAAAGTGAGTTTATCACAGTTACCTGAAAATGTTTGTCCAGGCCTTCCGTAGCACATGGCAGCAATAATGGACAGTTTCCTCCAACTTCCAACTATTCTGATGATAATTGGAAAAGAAGGAGAAAATGGTGAATAAAACAAAATTAACTAAACTCTGGTACTTTTGGAGAAACAAATTATGGGATCTCATAGGAATCTCTGCTAACTTGTAACCAGATGAAACTAAATTAAAGAGTAACCTGTCTGGGCTATCTGATAAGAGATTCTTAGGCTTATTTTCCTGAAAGAGGATTCCTGAAATGGAAAGGCAAAACAAGAAGGAAATTGATCCTTGCATGCCTCAGAATGTATTTACTGACTCTAAATGGCTGTGTACCGTTTGGAAAGGGCTGCTTCCCCTTCTGTATCACAGTGCTCTCTCTCTTCCTTCCCCTTCCTTCTCACTCTGCCTCCCCGTATCTCCTCGCCTTTCTGTCTTAACAATATAGAGTAACAGGAGGCACAAAACTCCACCAAAATATACTCACCCATCAATTCTGCTATTTTCCTCCCTTCAAATATTAGCATAAGCTATTAGTATGGCAGAATTAGTTGGATGCCCCCAAAAGGACACATTTCCCAGCCTATTTATACTACATTTGGTCGTGTCCCTGATTTCTGGGCAATACAGAGTTTTAAGACAATTTTTAAAAGTCAGAGAGTGACTTCTACACATGGTCTTCATTGCATCATTTTCCCTAGTTTCCAGGGAAGACATGAAAGCAAAGCAATGAAAGGACCATGGATCCTTAGATACCCCTCAGAAGAGTTGCTCAGTAGAGCTAGCCAAGAACAAGCACCTACAAAAGTAAATATATTTTCATGTTGTTTTGTTATTTCACGACACCAATACGTCTGAGGACGTCCCATTCTGCTAAACCATTATTCAGGTAATTTGGTTTAATTCCACTGTCTAAATTTTTTCGCTAGACTTTAGATCCCAAGGATTTTTGATTGAATACTGGACATTAAGAACATCATACGTACGGCAGAGATTTGGGCTGATGGCAGGCTGTAAGGGGTGGTGGAGTTCTGAATAATTTTAAACAGTAGATAAGGAAGTCTATAATAATCCTCAGAGACATTTAGGGCCTACAGGAGAAAAAGTCACCCAGCGCTAATATAGATTAGTTAGTTTATTTAATTAAAAGAAGTCTTGACCACAGAAAAGATCTGGAGTATTAGGATATTAGAGATTGCAAGTGGAGGGAAAGGTGGACTAATTCAATATGTTCTGGAGGGAGGCAGAAAATACAATACAGTAAGAGCACAAGTAATTAATTAACATTTTGGTACTGCAAATTCAAGGGCAGAACTCTGTGGTTTCCCCTTACCTGATGGAATAATAATCATCACATATGTTTACAGTGGCAGGTACATAAATAAATCATCACATCTTGAGTATAGTTGATAGAAAGCTACAAACATATCTAGCTGGAGCATATATATCATATTCCCCCAATATTATCTATGATGGTGTTATGGTATTGCATCCATACGATTTGGCTAAAATTGACTTACACTAGCATAGTAATCATAGTGAAAGGAGGATTAAGTCAGTCTGGCATAATTTGCTTAGTTAACATATATTTATTCCCATTAATCTTTCTGAACCTAATTTTCTGATCTCTCACACTAATCCTTTAACAAACTTTTGTCACCAGGATCAGGATATATAGTGTTTGTCTGTTTTCTTGTGTGTGTATACATACTTGAACTTTCTGAAATTTGCCCATTAAAAAAATCTGTCAAATATCTCTCTATAGTCAACAAGGCTTTATTTGCTATTACTGAATCTAAGATGGTATTTGAAAATAGGCAGTAAATAAGAGAGGCAAAATTCCTAGTCAGACATCACATAGAATTTTGAAATTTGTGAAACAGGGTGGTAACCGTGAATTTTGAAATTTGTGAAACAGGGTGGTAACCGTGTAAAACATTGGGTTGAGTAATTGAGGGGAATGGTGGGTACCATGGATGAGAGAGGGTGATAAATGCACACTTCACCTACTTAAATAAGGGTTGATTCTCGTTGCTGTTATGAAAATTATCATTATTTAAGTTTCTACCAGTGTTTTCCAAGCCTCAAGAAGAGATGATGATAGGTGTGAAATCATTATTCTACCCTGTGTTGAAGAAAGGCATTTAAGGAAGAATATCAGGGTGCTGCAAATATAGATTTAAAATATGCCATTCTCCCTTCCTTGCCTTTAAATTGAATTTGTATCTTTATGTAATTTCCTACTTCTCCATGTAGGAAAAAATAAAAGAAAATAATTATATTTTTAAATCAGTGGTTTCTCAGTTCTGAGTCAAGCAATTTTTCTAAGAATAGGCCTACTTTTTTTTTTAAATGTGCAAAATATTATAAAGCATTATAGCACTTTGCTGCTAGCATGCTGATGATTGAAAGTTATATCTTTTCATATGTAATGTAGGAGATTGCTGTCCCAGATGTCCCAGAAACTTGACCAATCAGAGACGATCTCAAATAGCATTTTATATCAATTATGTGTGAAATCCTGCCAATTATCTTCTCACATAGTCCACATCAATAATGGAGAAGCACAAAAGATATAAACTCAAACCATCTGCTCTCACTACAGTAGGCTACTCCGAGCGCTGACGATAACTTACACAGTAAAATACTCTGATCCATTTATCTGGGATCATGCTGTTTAAGTGGGATTTGTGATTAAAAATATTACCACTTCGGCTTATCCACTATTAGAAAATATGTTTTCCCCTTTTAGGAAAAGCATTGTCATTTCTGTTTTAGTACAATAATAAATTAAGAGAACTCCCGCCAGCTACCTAGAAAGAACAAAACCGGACTTCAGTTTATGCTTCACTGTGATTCCTTCTCCTGTCGATGATAACAATACCCCAGCTCTTAGAAAAAAGAAAGGGGGGGAAAATAGCCTCCAGGAATTCATTGCTTTAACATCTGTGCAATTTTTGAACCATGCTAAATGCCAGAATAAAGCTGTAGCAAAATATAAAATGTTAACCCAGAGCCCTTGTGTGACCTCAGAGAGGGAAGTATTTAAAGATTACAATCACATAAGATGGCTGATATTTAAAGATAATATAATGTGACTTTTTCTAAGCATTAGAGACACAGAATTGGCAGTTGGCAAAACTAGATATGATTTTAAACGCTGTTCCAGTGAGAGTACAGAAGACAGACAATTCTCTCCTGTTTTCCATCAGCATCCTTATCTTACATTCCACCATATCAGACCTGTCAAGATGTCTACATTCCCTACATTAACAACAAGAATATGTAAATGACAATATCACACTGTCAATTCTCTTAAACAGCCCTGTGTTTCATTTACAAATTCTCAAATCAGTTTGGTGATGAATTAACATTTACAATTATAATTCCCATGTACCTTAAAGAGACTTATTTTACTTGTTCTGAGACTTCAATAATATAATTTTGCAATCATGCTTTGGAAATTATACTGCTTGACATATATTGCCAATCGATGAAGTATTACTTTAGAGTGGGTTTTCTTCACTCCGTTACCAATGAAATTTACATTTTAATTGGAACAAAAATTATGCTGCTCATGATAGCTTTGAGGGGGAGGAAGAAAGGTGGAAACTTAAGTATTCAGAGAGGATGTGAACTGTGGCATCGGACAATAGAGTATTCACAAGTATTTGGAGAGCCATGCAAGATTCTCACGGCTCCTGAGTCAATACAGTTTCATTTGGTTATTGGTAGGTGCGTGTAATTGTATCAGATGGTTCCGTATTCTAATCAACACACGAGAAAGCTTGCAAAACAGTAAGTAAGGGAGTGAGCTCGGATCCAACTACATTTGAAGAAAAAGTATAATTATAAAAAAATTCAAATTCTATCCATCAATATTTCAATATGCTGCAATTGAGTTTTCTAAAACTTGAGGTTAGGAATAAATGAAGACATCATGTTTTCTGATCATTAACTCTAAAGCAGTATGTTTTTCCTTAAAGTCAAATATAAAATTTCCAATGCCTAAAAATCCTAGACTATTTGAAAAAAGGTCAGCATGTGAAAATATCTTTATCAGCTATAGAAAATAATTATTACCCCAAATTTTAAATATTTAACATATTTGAAATTTATTAAGCTACCAGTAGTAGGAAGATTTAAAGAGAGTCCTCAAAATTCTAACCCACTGGTGTATATGCTCTGTAAAATCACCTCCCCTTGACCATGGGTATGAACTATATTAATATGCTGGAACAGCCACTCCCACACCATAGTTGAGTTATATTATACGGTACGGTAGACTTTAAGAAAGGGTAGTGATCCTTAGTGATTTGACTTCATGAGGTCAGCTTATAAATACCCTACTGCTCTTGCTAGTGAAAGAAATACAAAAATCAGAGGGAGATTCGCACACCAGAGAGTTTCCATTGCTGGTTTGATGATATAGGAGGCTAGATGTTAAGAACTCTGCCCAAACTAGAGTACCGTGGTGTCATCATAGCTTTCTACAACCTCAGATCCTGAGCTCAAGTAATTCTCCTGCCTCAGCCTCTCGAGTAGCTGGGACTATTGGTGCACACCACTACACCTGGCTAATTTTTTCTATAGACATGGTCCCTCTATGTTGCTCAGGCTGGTGTGGGCCCACTGGCCTCAAAGGATCTACCCACCTTGGCGACCCCAAAGTGCTGGGGGTAGAGGCATGAGCCACCATACCCAGCTCCAGTTTTTGTTTTTTTAAAAAACACTTTCTGTGGAGAGAAAGGAACACTTTTATGTTGTTCATGGGGCTGAAAACTAATACAGCCTGTTTAGAAAGAAGTACAGAGAAGCCTCAAAGAACTCAAAATAGACCTTCCATTTGGTTCCACAATCCCATTACTAGACATCTATCCAGAAGAAAAAAAATAATAATTTTACCATATGACATTTGCACTAGATTGTTTATTGCGGCTCAATTTATAATCGCCAAGATGTGGAACCAAGCTGAGGGCCCATCAATTCAGGAATGGATTAATAAACTGTGGTATATGTACACCATGGAAAACTTACTATTCAGCCATGAAAGATGGAGACTTCACATCTTTTGTATTAACCTGGATGGAGCTGAAACACATTCTTCTTAGTAAAGTATCCCAAGAATGGAAAAGCAAGAATCCAATGTACTCAATACTAATGTGAAGCAGTAGATGAACTCACACATGCCCACATTAGAGAAGAACTCAATTCAATTCAAGGTGGGGAGCGAGGGAGAAAAGGAGGAGGAGAGGGAGAGGGATGGGTGAGCCCCCACCTAATGGGCACAATGTAAGGTGCATGGCACACCCTCTAGGTGCGGGACACAACTACCACAGGGACTTTATCTAACAAATGCAAACATTGTAACCTAATTGTTTGTATTCTCATATTAATCTGAAATTTAAAAAAAATCCACTTTCTAACTATGGTAGGTTATTAGGAGCTCCCCAGAGATATCTGTGAATATGCTACTTTACAATCTCTGGAATACATGAAATTGAAACTGTTTTGCCAGTGTGATGGAGTTAGAACATAATACATTTTTATTTTTAAGGCCCTAAATTCGAGGTAATGTTATAGCAGTGTGAAGAAACTAATACTCAAAAAAGAAAGAAAGAAACTAATACTCTATCTAAAATGAGTTTGGATAAAGTTTCCAGATAAGCCTCTTTTTGCTAATGTTTATGATGATGAGATCAATGTTTAATCTTTAAGAAGTCTGATGATCGAGAAGCCTTATACTTAAATATATTCAGCAAGATTTTTGTTGTTTTGTTTTTGTGACAAAGTCTCACTCTGTCATCCTGGGTAGAGAACCGCGGCATTATAGCTCACAGCAACTTCAAACTCTTGGCCTCAAGTGATCCTCCTGCCTCAGCCTCCCAAGTAGCTGGAATACAGGTGCCCACCACAACACCCAGATTATTTTTCTATTTTTAGTAGATATGGGGTCTACCTCTTGCTCAGGCTGCTCTTCAACTCCTGAGCTCAAGCAATCCTCCCTCCTTGGCTTCTCAGAGTGCTAGGAATACAGGCCTGAGCCACTGCATCCAGCCAATTAGCCAAGGTTTTAGAAGAACATTTTCAAGGGCACCTTTTTACTCATTGATCTATCTATACAGCAAAAATATGTAATTACCTTCACAGAAAATATTTTCACACAGTATCGTTTACCACGTACATTTTTTCTTAAATTAGACATAAATTAAGTGTTTGAGTAACATACAAGCTACTAACATTCAACAAATGTCTCATGGATGCTCAGATGCTTACTTTTTAAATTTCTTTTATTTTTTAGTCAATAGCAACCCAGTTTGTTTTTTCCTAATTTATTCAACTTTCTATCAATAGTTTATACAATTTAATTTCCAAATAAAATGTAACCTAAGGATTAGATCTATTCTTTTGCATTTCTGTTCTCATTCAGAACCATAAGTAATGTGCAAAGACAAAAATAGCATTTAATAAATATTCTTGTATATGTTAGTGTTTCAAAAAAGGCAACTGAGATATATAAAAAAGACTACTTTTGACTTTCTTCAATCACATGTTCTTTATACTGTCAAAACAAGTGAGCACATACATCCTTGTACGCCCTGATCGTTGTACATAGAAAAGGCAAAAATAAATAAATAAATAAACACAAAATAATAGATATATTTAGGTGCAATATAACTAGAGTTGGCCAGAAAATGGATAGTTTCATTTCGAATTCCATTGAAAAACAAAATGTGATTTTTATCATCTCCAACTTCATGCACCTCACTGAGCACTCAAAATATCTTCAAAACTTAAGAATGAAAAACATTTCTAATTCAAAGCTGTCCAAAGATAAACAGTTCTCTATGAATTTAATTCGGTTTACAAAGGCAGATTTATGTGAGCGAGAACTTATAAACACACTACCTATGTGTTAGAAATCTCATTATCAATCAATTCTAACATCACCGGTTTTGTAAAACTCACCCATGTATTGAAATATGAATGATATATCTGCATATGTTTATATATACTTTGGCATGTAAGGTACATATCAAAACACCTGTGTAACCAACACTTACATAAATCAGAAGCTAGATGTGTCTGTTCCAACGTGTCCCTGGAGGTGAATAACCAGGTCGGAGCCTTGGGACAGGGAATCTGGGGCTCAGCTGGAAACCTGGGTCTCCTCTAATGAAGAGTCCCTCTGCTGTTACATACGTGGCATAATTCTTAAATGATGGCGCTGTGAGGATTCCATCTCATTATTATTTAAATAAGTTCATAAATATTTTACTTACAATTCACGAATGGAAACTTTGCATCTGGTTCCTATAATGGTCTTGTTTTCCATCTAATTTTTTTTTTTTTTAATCAGATACATTGCTATTATCATAAAATATGGTAATAGAGCATTATCTAGGAAAAACTGCTGAGGCTAATAATATAATGTATAAAACCTGTCATCTCAAAACTTTACAGTGACCCCCACAAGCAGACAGAAAGGGCAAAAGAATCCAGTAATAGGGTGACCGTCACTGTAGATTGGAAGCTTCTAACAGTGAAATGTTATTCATTTAAGATATACCTATATACTCGAGTATAAGCCGAGTTTTTGTGCCGAAAAACCCGAACTCAGCTTATACTCGGGTCATACAGGTTATTTAATTCGATGTGCGCACACCTAATCAAATGCACGTAGTCTCCAGTCATCTTCTGCCATCTGCTTGAGGGGGGGGCGGTGCTTCAGCTCAGTCCACAAGTCGCACTGAGCAGAAGAGGTAGGCGGCTGAACTGAACTGTATTCCACTGAACTATTTAACCCACAACATTTAATGGCACATTTAATTAAGTGAAAACCCCATTTAAGGCAGTAAAGTCTTGTAAATAAATGTTTATAAATCCTGAATCCTTATAATCAGGGGTTTTGGAGTATAAGGATTCGGGATTTTTAACCATTTATTTACAATGCTTTACTGTCTTAAATGGTTTATTCACTTTATTAAAGTTGCCATTGAATACTATGGGTTAATGTGGTATGTTTCATTTAACCTACTGATTCCTCAATTATTGTAATTGTTTTGGGCATATATTTTTATTTTTGAAATTTACCAGTGGCTGCTGAATTTTCCACCTCGGCTTATACTGGAGTCACTAAGTTTTCCCAGTTTTTAGGGTAAAATTAAGGGGGTCGGCTTATACTCGGGTCGGCTTATACTCGCGTATGTACGGTATATACAGACGAGAGTTGCTAGCTACTGTGGTATTTCTGTTTTTAATTCTTTAAAGAACTTCCCTACTCAAACCACACTCTGACTCCAGGCGCATGTCTCTTTAGTCTGTGGTATATTTTAATTCAGTACTCTGGTACCCACTTTTTTTTGTTTTTTATGACATTACCATTTTTGAAGAGTCTGGGCCCATTGTTCTGTGAAGTGACTTTCAATTTAGATTTGTGTGATTGTTTCTTTGCTGTAAGTTACTATTACATAGAAGCCGTTATTATATCAGGAGGCTCACATGACATAGTCTGTCTCTTTTATGATGTTGGGGTCCACCAGATATCTCCATAATGAAGGCCCTTCTTCAAGAGAAAAATCTTGGTAAAGATTTATGTAGGTTCTTTTACCATATGGACATAATTTCTGTATCTTTACACTTCAGCTTATTTTCGCAAACTACACTAACCCACATGCCATGTGATGAAGATGTTATCAAAAGATCTGGGGAAAGGGAGCTGAAAATGTGATATTCATTCTCAATTTGGAAATATTTGTCCTTGAAGTTACCATATCCAGCAATCGCATCTTATTGTGGACTTTTGTCATTTTATGCCATGCAGTATCTATTCCCAAATTGGGAAGTTTTGCTCCTAACCTCTTGTCATATAAGCTATTACTCATACCTGTCCTCTCCCATCTCCAGTAAAACTAAAGTAGATCAGATGAACATCAACATTACATAAATTCTATATATATCAAATGGGGAAGAGTAAACCTCAAAGATAAGAAACAGCGTAATGTAATACACATTATCACCAGATGGTTCTCTCCAAAGTTAGAAAAATGAAGGATGTTTAGAGATCGAATTGATAAGGGAAATTTTAAAGGGTGTGGAGAGACATGTGAAAGTGGACTTACTGCTTCTGTGAACAGCTCATCCCAAATCCAGCAGAAGGTTTCTCATTTGAATCAGCCAGTTGGGGTTTGAAGCTCTGACTCTTCCCTTTTATTCCTTGATCTCCAACAAGTTACTTAATCTTGCTAACCCTCATTTTCCTCATCTGTTACATGAGGAAAATAGTACCTATATTGCATGATTTTGTAAGGATTAACATATGGAATGCTTGATTCCTAACTTCCAGTAGCTATTAAACAAGTGGTATGTACTGTTACAACTATTACCAGTGACCCTTTCTATGGTGCGTTGTAGCATACAGACATGTTCACGTCAGACATTCTCAGATTCAATTTTTGTCAAACAAAATTATAGATAAGAAGTGGAGGGTCAGCAAGATTAGCAAAATTAGCAACTTGCCAAGTCATGTGTTGATGAAACATCAAAGCTGGAACCCACATCCAAGTCTTTCAATTTTTAACCAGCCTTCCCTGCACTATACTTTCTTAAGAGTGAAGCAACAGTGCCCTCTTCCTGCAAGAAGAAAACGTTTATGTGTACTGTCTCCATAGCAGATGACTAAATGAGGATGGCATGGTTTACACAATGCTAATATTAATTAAAGGAAAAACGTGTACTCCAAGTCAAAGAAAATAAACCATTTAAAGGAAGTGCAAGAAACAATGTTTCTTAGAAACAAAACAATTATCTCAACATTTCCTCATAGAACACATCTTCCCCAAATATGTGTCTGGAGACCAAACCACAGTTCCTTTGTCTTATTAAAGAGCTACAGCAAAATGAATTTCAGAAACATGATTATTAGATGTTCTAGCAGCATTTGGCAGGACTTCCTGCCTGTTATAGAATAAATTGTTCTTTCTAGTTGGCTTTGTAGGCTCTGATTTATACTCAGATGAATTAATTAATTATGCAAATGATCAATTATACAACTATTTTAATATGTAAACTATGTGCTGGCCCAGGCCTGTATGAAACGGCTTGTGTCTACATAATTGTTTCATCTATTGAAAGATAAATACATATATAAATAAATCATATAAATATTAGTTTAGCTTCAACTTTGTGCCTTGTATCGCTCAAGGCTGGAGATTAACAAAACAACAAAAAAAGCAGTAATTGTCAAAAAAAAAAAATGAAATAGACAAAACACATCACATACACAGAAGAGGTTCAACAAAAGCTAGTTTGTGATATGAGCCACAAAAATAATAAAAATGAATTAGAGAATGAATTAGGGCCCTTCTTCCTTTTCTGCAAGTAGTTGAGCGGAGCCAGTGAGAGTTCTGCACCTTAAGAAGGGCTTTCTGGCTCTCTGAGTCAACCAGTGTTGTGGACCCTGCCTGCAGTCATATCTGTTCCTTGGAGCTGGTTTCCTGTACAGTCAGCTTTAATCTATTCCAAGACCATCTTGCTCTTAGAGGATTTTTTTCTTTGTTGCATCTTGATCGAGTTTTGTCAAATTACATGCTATGGTGAACTGATATACATACACATATATGTGTGTGTATATATGTATATATCTCCAAATACCTGCGGTATTAGGGCATATGTGAAACTTAGTAAATGTGGAATGTAAATGTCTTAGCAAAATAACCGGGAAAATGCCAGGAAGGCTATGTTAACCAGTGTGATGAAAATGTGCCAAATGATCTATGAACCAAGTGTATGGTGCCCCATGATCACATTAATGTACACAGCTATGGTTTAATAAAAAAAACAACAACAAATGGAACTGGGATGAAGCTTATTGTCGATTAGACTGATGTTCAGAGGTCACGGAGATGTGTCTCTGCTCATTCGCTTTGTTAAGCTGTTGGAATCATAGGCTTCCCAGGTCGTGGCTCTTTGTGCTTATTTATAAACATCTTTGTGTGTCACCTCATTTCACGACACTGTGAAATGGGACGAGTGACCATTTCTCTTCCTCTGACAGGTGGGGAAACTGCGACGTGGCAAGTTTATGTCTTTTGTTTGATATCATATGGAGAATAAAGATGGGGCTGAGCATAAAACCCAGTGTTCAGGCGCGGCGATCTCTCTCTTCTCTCTGCAGCCCCCCGGCTGGGCGCTGCACCCGCACGTGTCGGGCGCCGGTTCCCTGCGTTTCTCTGCCTCCCTGCCTGGCTCCTCTCTAGCCTGCCCTCTGCCTCTACTTACCCCCACGACGCTCTCCATTCCACTCTGTCTCCTCTCTCCGTCTTCTCCTTTCCTTTCTGCTCCCCCCTCTCCTGCCTCTTCTGTTGTTCCCCTCGACATTTTTAACTAGACTGGGATTGAGGGAAATAGACTAGCTGAGGGAAGACTGGCCTGACCAACAGCCCTCCCACCAGTGAGTTAAGCCAGCAGGGCTGTAAGTCTGAAAGACCTCTAGAGGAAGGAGTGTATTTATTGTAGAATCATCTTCATATGCCAGGACGTGTGAAATGCCAGGGTTTGGATGGAGCTTCAATCAGCTTTTCTGGTTCTTCCACTGAGCACTTCATCTCCCTGAAGCCTGATTTTCAAGCCAATGAAGGGAAGGGGTTCTAGCCACCAAGGCCACAAGGAAAACATTCCTGGGAAACAGTGTGAGAGAAGTAATATGGGCATCTAGATGCTGGTGGCTCTTCCAAACAATACCCAGTTCCCAATGTTGTTTTGTGTCTGACCCCACCCATTTCTGGGTGAGTCCCAAACAAGACCAACTAACAACATTTGTGTATGAAGCATTACAAAAGCAACATGTGTCCCATTTGTCACTCAGGTGGTACACGGATGACTTTTTACTGGTGCTCTTACAAGGACAGTCTAAGAAGGATAACTAAGAAGTGGGAATTGGACAGAAAGCTTAATATTTTCGTTCCTCTCCCCTCCACGTGAAACGATGCACCTTCTGTTTCCACTGCCTGCTTCGTTTCTGCCTCTTTAAAGCACTTGTTGAGATTTGTATTTGAAACTATTTTTGGAAATAACTGGAGCATGCAATTACTTAAGTTACATGCAGAACATTTAGTCCCCATCTCTCCAGAGTTTCCCAACCGTCCCTTTTAGAGTTTGCAATTCACCCACCCATCTGTGCATTTGGTCCCTGGAGACCAATACAGATCCAAAAAAGAGGAACGGCTTTGGGAGACTTTGTGCCTTTGAACATTAAACTACTGGATTTGGAGTCAGGAAAATTCTACATTCTGAGCTTCAGATTTGCTTTTTGTACTCTTTGACCTTGGTGTGTCTGGGGGGGGGGAAGCACGTGATTTCTGTGTACCTTCATTACCTGTAGATGTAGAGACTGGACTAGGAGAAAATCCTGGGATCTTAGGATACTGTCGGAATACTCTGTGTTTCCAATGCCCTGAAATGCCAAAGGGAATGCAATAGGCCACTGGGGTGGATACAAATCACTTTCCAGTTTATCTTTCATTGACTTTTGCAATAACATAATAATAGAACAGATGTTTTTGAGGATTAATGAATGATAGATATAAATTGCCACAATAATATTGCTTTACTGTTTCCATCCTGGTTCATTAACTGTCATTAAAGTTGCCGTGTGACTTGCATTCTGCGCGTGCTGTGATGTAATAATCAAGTAGGAGGGTTCCTCCCCCTCCGAAGGATTCCCAAGTCTGTCATTTGAATCAGCGGAGGTGTGAAATTCATTTCCAGATCATCTCTTTAGGAGATCACAAGGTTGTTGGCTCTCATCAAGAATGTGGGTGAGGAAAACAAGATCCTGGGATAGAACGAGAAGGAGAGAAGGCAATTCCCACTGCTCCCTGAAGTTTGAACAGTTCCCCTGTGGTTTCAACTTCACTTCTGTTCTGCTTTTAATTTAAAACCATTCTCTCCCAGTCAACTGATTTTTGCTAGTCTCTTGGGTGATTTTCTAAGACAGATTTCACTGTATTTTACCCTTGTGTATGCACTTAGCTCCCATTAGCAGTAATGGGTGTTATGCATGTATGGTTCCCATTAACAATAATGGAAATTACGCGTGTGCATCCAGAGGAAAGCGTGCTCCCCAGTGTTAGAATTTTTTCAGCAGGAAAAGTCCTCCTTATGCAGCATTTGCCTTTTGTTTTAGGCTTCTTGTTGTGGTGGCGATTTGTGCTGCAGAGAATGAACGCGGTGAGAAAGACTGCCAGACTCCCCGTGTGCAATCTGTACAATATTTTTAAAAATCTTGGCTTACTTTTTGCATGACTAAAACAACAGTCAGGCAAAACTTGTTAAAGAAATAAAATAAATCCAGATCATTTAATAAAAGGTTCACAAGGGGAGCCAAGTAAGTCCCTTAATGCTAAGAATTCTGGTAGGTAATGTCACCTGTTTCAGGGTAACAAGCACAGAGTTGATTTGAACAGATGGAGAAAATAATTCTTTCAAAATAACTGAGTGCTATTTATGGAGACCATAATAACATTCCTCCAGATGAATAGGCTTTAACCAAAAGAGACAATTTCTCTCATAAGATGTTGATAAAAAATGGTAGGCCGAAGGTGATATTGCAAGGGGCTGTGAATCATCGGTGTATTAATTTTAGGACAAATCATGCAAAAACAAGAATCTTTAATATGAAGTCAAGAATATGATTCATCTTCATTTTTATGAGTGGCAGAATGCATTGAATACTTAAAGTGTTTTTGGATTCTCAGACCGATGGGCTAAGCTTGTGTCTCTTCTGAGAGTTCCTCTTGCCTGATGTCCCATATTATCATTCATCTGTAAAAGAAACTGGTCCATGAGGGCTGCATCTCAAGAATGGAAGAAAAAGTATCCAATGTACCCAGCCCTACTATGAAACCAATTTATAGCTTTCTTATGAAAGCTATAACCCAATTATAGCCCAAGAAGAAGGGGAAAGGGGAGAGGGGAGAGGGGAGAGGATGGGTGGAGGGAGGGAAATTAGTGAGACCACACTACAGGTGCATATTACCAGGGTACATGAAATTTACTAAGTGTAGAATATAAATGTCTAAACACAATAACTAGGAAAATGCCGTGAAGGCTATGCTAACCAGTGTGATGAAAATATTTCAAATTGTATATAAAACCAGCACATTGTACCTCATGACTGCATTAATGTACACAGCTATGATTTAATAAAAAAAAAAAAAGAAAAGAAAGAAAGAGACCCGTCCGTGTCTGGTCCTGGGAGCCCTCTGGCACTGCTTAGAGATGAATGAATTCAGCTTCCGTGTAAGACTTGGGTTTTGGTAATAAGAGTAAGGCACATAAAATGCCTTGGGATGTTTAGAGCACAAGCCTTGGGGCAGGGTCCACTCGCGTTTCTGTGCTGATCCTGCCACTGGGGAATTGGTTTTACTTTTCTGAGTCCAAGTCACCTCATTGGTAAAATAAGGATCCTAATTCTCATCTTATAGTTGTTGTGAGGATTAAACGAGGTCGAAGACTGCATTAGCAGGACTATTATAAACAATTATTAATAGATTTTAGGAAATAAAATTTGATAATACTAAAAAGCAAAACATTTCTCTAGCCAAATCTTGGTGCCCAGCCTCTAATGATCTCCACCCGATTGTATCATTTAAACACAATCTCTATATTTTTAATATTATGCCTGTACTTCTATTTTTAGAGGAGGAACAAACATAACAATATTCTCAGGGAAAGAATCCAAAATATATAGGCTAACACCTTGCTCATTCTACTACTAACCAAAATTAAGTCACAATAAACTCTAAATGTTTAAAATACACGCCACTACACACGCCACATCCATTTTATCTTTGAAGATGAAGAGAAGCGTATCTGTTCCCTTGTTGTCACTGTGATGTTGAGGGAGCATGGAGTTTGCAGACAATGAAGTTTCCCCACTGTGTTGCAGGAAGGGCGCTGGGGCGCTTGCTGCTGGGAAGTCCAGCCTTTCACCTTCACATTATCCTGCCATATTCTACCCAAAGCTTATCCATTAACTCTGTTATTGCCTTAAAGATACTGCAATAGCATATTAAAAGGCAGATCTGACCCTTTTACTTCATAGATTAACTAGCTGGCCAGTTAGGTTACATTGGAAGGAGAAAGAGATTGGAACACAGGCATGATTGATGCTTAATCAATCTTCATACTACAGGAAACTTTATTCTCAGAAATATGAAAATCTGAAGGAAATTGACCAATACTTGGAAGCAAGTCACCTTCTATGACTTAGCCAGAATCAAGTGGAAATGTTGAACAGGCCAATATCAAGTTCTGAAATAGCATCAACCATACGAAATCTCCCTAAAAAGAAAAGCCCGGGACCAGATGGTTTCACGTCAGAATTCTACTAAACCTTTAAAGAGGAACTAGTACCTATATTACTCAACCTGTTCCAAAATGTAGAAAAAGAAGGAAGACTACCCAACACATTCTATGAAGCAAATATCACCCTGATCCCCAAAGCAGGAAAAGACCCAACAAGAAAAGAAAATTATAGATCAATATCACTAATGAATATAGATGCAAAAATATTCAACAAGATCCTAACAAACAGAATCCAGCAACATATCAAACAAATTATACATCATGACCAAGTCGGTTTTATCCCAGGGTCTCAAGGCTG